>BSBK01006289.1:512500-692500 GCA_027943335.1 Chamaecyparis obtusa | reverse complement strand
TTTCTGTTTGGGTTTCAAAACTCATTTTGAGCCGACTTTGATGTAATAAATTGTAAAATAAAATAATTCTAAGTTTGGTTGGCCCTAAGGGCTAAATTTTTAGAACCTTCTCGGTCGGTGGAAATTGCCTATACAAAGAAGGCCCGTAGTATTGTCTAGAGCAGTTCTGGGTAGTAGATCTGGGTATTGATTCGAGGCTTTGTCCTACAGAATATTGTAAGGGGAGTGCCCATGTGGCTTTGCATATTGTAATTTTGAAAGTTTGTAATTCCACATTTGTGGAGATAATAAGAAGCCAATTTTCTGTTCTTGCATATTATTGTTATTGTTTCTCTATTTCTGGTATGTGTTTGTGGTATTAAGGGGAGCACCCTTCATCAAGTGGTATCAGAGCCAGGTTTCTTGAGTGTGTAAACAGATCGCCGACTGTGAGGCAGTTTGCACCAGGACCATGGTTAGTGTTTCAGTGCGCATTGCGAAAATGCCTCCACGAAGAGAATGTGGCAGAAGAGTTGGTGCTATGACACCTGAGGTTAGAGAGCTGCAGAGACAAGTGTGAGCATTGCAAGAAGAGATTCGTAGAGGAATGAATCTTAATGTTAGAGATGAAAGCGAAGATGAAGCCGAAGAAGAATATCAAGAAGGAGAAGCTGAAATTGTGAACCAGGATGAAGAAAGACTTTTTCGGGTGATTTCCAAGATTGGGAAAAGACCTAAGATTGAGGTTCCTACATTTTTTTGAAAATCTTAACCTAGAGGAATTGATTGACTGGATCAATGAATGTGAGGAATATTTTGAGTACGAAGATGTTGAGGATCCTGATAGGGTCAAATTTGTGAAGGCTAGATTGAAAGGTCATGCGAAGATCTGGTGGCAAAAAATTCAATTGGAGTGAAATAGAAGAGGGAAAGATAAAATCAGAAGATGGGATCGGATGGTGGATAAATTGAAGTGACAGTTCATTCCTGTTGATTATGAGCTTGACCTACTAAAGAAAATGCAAAGTTTGAAGCAAGTAGGAAGATCTGTTCAGGAGTATATAGAGGAGTTCTATCGACTCCTCATCAGAATAGGCCATGCAGAAGCTAATAAGGAGAAAGTTGCCAGATACCTTAATGGGTTAAGGCCAAACATTTAGGAGGAGTTGAATCTGGATTGAATGAACAATATTGAGGAGGCATACCATTTTTCCCTAAAAGTAGAGGAAAAGATAAACAAGAAGTTTGAGAGCAGACAAAATGGAAGAGGTCGTGGTGGAAGATCTGGTGGACGGTCATATGGTGGCCGAAATGAAGATTCGAAAAAGAAGGATGAGGGTAGTAGCAGTCAGAATTAGAGAGGAAATAATTCCAATCATTTCCAAGATCAGAGTAATAGAGATCAAAGAGGAAGAGGAAGAGGACAAGGATCTAGAACAGGAGGCTTCCGTGGAACATGTTTTCACTGTGGAGAAGAAGGTCATAGGGCATTTGAATGTCCTTAGCGCCAAGGCAAAATAGACAGGAGAAATGAAGGCTAGGCTAGAGTTGCACATGTAGATGAAGATGCTAGATCATCAAATTCTGAAGATGCTGAAAGAGGAGAAACACTAATTAATAAAAGAGTCTTGCTGAGTGGTGAGAATGAACCTGAACAAAAAAGGAGCCTGTTTCACACTAGATGCAAGTGTGAGAGTAAATGCTGTGATGTGATTATCGATAGTGGAAGCACTGACAATTTAGTGTCAGAAAAGATGGTGACAAAGTTGAAGCTCAAGAGATAGAAACACCCACATCCATATTGGATTGCCTGGGTGTAGGATGACGGCAAGGTCATGGTCAGTGAACAGTGCCTGGTAAAGTGCAAGATTAGCGGGTACCAAGATGAGGTACTATGTGATATCATTTTTATGGATGCATGTCATATGTTGTTGGGTAGACCATGACAGTTTGACAGATGTGCTGTACACGATGGTCATGCGAATACCTATTCCCTGACAAACGATGGAGTGCGACATAAGCTAAAGCCATTGAAGGAGACCCAAGAAAAGGTATGTGGTAATGCAAGAATAACATTTGTTGATGGAAGAAAATTCCTAGATGGTATGAAGCATGAGCATGTGTGTTTTTTCTTTAATTCCAAAAGTTGGTAAAGAAGAAGTAGAGGATGTACCTGTAGAGGTTGTAGACTTGTTGAATTAGTTTCAGGATATTGTATCTGATAATGTACCTGATGGATTACCACCAGTAAGGAAGATCATTCATCAGATGGATTTGATTCCAGGGGCCAGTTTGCCAAACAAGGCAGCACACAGAATGACACCAATAGAAAGTGAAGAGTTGAACAGACAAGTACATGAGTTATTGCAGAAGGGGTTGATTCGAGAGAGTTTGAGTCCCTGTGCTGTACCAGTGGTATTGGCACCAAAGAAGAATGGAGAGTGGAGGATGTGTATAGATTCCAGAGCAATAAACAAGATCACAATAGAGTATAGGTTTCCATTGCCATGAATGGATGATATTATGGATTGTTTGAGTGGAGCTGTGTATTTCTCAAAGATAGATCTGGAGAGTGGATATCACCAGATTCGGATCAGAGAAGGAGATGAATGGAAGACTTCCTTCAAGACAAAGGAAGGACTGTATGAGTGATTAGTCATACCTTTTGGGCTAACCAATGCACTGAGCACTTTCATGCGGCTCATGAACAAGGTTTTGAAAGAATTTCTGGGTAAGTTTGTCATTGTTTACCTAGATGATATTTTGATTTTTAGAAAAACATTGGAGGAACATATGATGCATATTTGTATGCTGTTTGAGAAGTTGAGAGATGAGAAATTGTTGATTAATTTGAAGAAGTGCAGTTTTGTGAAGAAAGAGTTAGTGTATTTGGAATTTGTATTTTCAGCAGAAGGTCTAAAAATGGACCCAGAGAAGGTACAGGCTATCCTTGAATGGCCTACTCCAAGGAGTGCTACTGAGGTAAGATTTTTTCATTGTTTGGCTAGCTTTTACAAAAAATTTATCATAAATTTTAGTAGTATTTGTGGACCCTTGACTGAAACAATGAGAGGGGATAGAAAAGAGTTTAAGTGGACTAATGGGGGCAGAAAAGAGTTTTTAATTGTTGAAACAAAAAGTTACAGAATAACCTGTTTTAGCACTTCTAGATTTTAATAAGGTGTTTCAAGTAGATTGTGACGCTAGTGGTACTGCAATAGGAGCTGTTATAAGCCAAGAAGGTAAACCTGTTGCTTATTTCAGTGAGAAGTTAAATGATGCTAAGAGGAAGAATTCTGTTTATGATCAGAAATTTTATGCTATAGTTCAGGTATTAAAGAAGTGGAGACATTACCTACTTCCTAAGGAGTTTGTTTTGTACACTAATCATCAAACTTTGCAATATTTGAATAGTCAAGGAAAGTTGAATCAGAGGCATTTGAAATGGGTTGAGTTTTTGCAAAGTTATACATTTGTTTTGAAACACAGAAGTGGAAAGTCTAACGGGGTTGTAGATGCTCTTAGTAGAAGGCAACTATTGCTGATAGAGATGCAGATTGAGGTGGTTGGGTTCAAGGAACTCAAGAATTTGTATCCAGAGGATCCTGATTTTGGTGAAGCTTGGAAAACTTGTACAGAACCTGTTACTCTAGACAAGATGAAATGGCTGGATTTTATCATCCAAGATGATATGCTATTCAGAGGGAGTCAGTTGTGCATTCCATGAAGTTCTATGAGGGAGAATCTCATCAAGGAGAAGCATAGTGGAGGCCTGGCTGGACATTTTGGTCGTGATAAAACCCTTGCTTTGGTTGGTGAGAATTATTATTGGCCACAATTGCAGCAAGATGTGAAGAAGTTTGTATAGAGTTGTAGAGTATGTCAGATGGCGAAAGGAGTGAAGTAGAATACAGGGTTGTATCAGCCATTACCTATACCAGAGAAGCTTTGGGAGGATATTAGTATGGTCTTTGTTCTTGGTTTATCGAGGACACAGTGGGGACATGATTCAATTTTTGTAGTAGTTGACAGATTTTTGAAGATGAGACATTTCATTCCCTACAAGAAGACTAATGATGTTGTTCATGTAGCAGAATTGTTTTTCAGAGAAGTGGTGAGACTACATGGTTTGCCAAAGACCATAGTTTCAGATCGAGATACTAAGTTTTTTGGATATTTCTGGCGAACATTGTGGAAGAAGTTGAAGATAGATTTGAAGTTCAGTTCATCACATCATCCATAGACTGATGGACAAACAGAGGTGGTGAATAGAAGTTTGAGAAATCTGCTGAGATTTTTGGTTGGAGATAAGCCAACAAGATGGGATTTGATTTTACCATAAGTAGAATTTGCATACAATAATTCTGTCAACAAGAGCACTGGTAAATCACCATTCCAGATTGTATATGGAAGTAGTCCAAGAAATGCATCTGAATTGAGAAAGATAGATAAAGGAGAAATAAGTAGTGCTGAAGCTGAGGATTTTACAAAACATTTGAAGAACATCCACGAGGAGGTGAGGAAGCATATTACCAAGATGAATGCGCAGTATAAGGCTAAGGTAGATGAGAAAAGGAGGCATAAGGAATTTTAGGTTGGCGATGAAGTCATGGTTCATTTGCAGAAGGAGCGATTTTCAGTTGGTACATATAACAAGCTAAAAATGAAGAAGTTTGGACCATGTAAGATCTTGAAGAAGCATGATTCAGGAAATGCATATGAGGTAGAATTGCCTAGTGAGCTGAATATTTCACCACTGTTTAACATTTTAGATTTGACAGAGTATCACGAAGGAGGTGTTGAAGATGAGCTTGCAGCAGCACAGTGGAGTATTCCAGCAACCAGTTCAGATATCAAGGAGATTGAAGACATATTGGACAGTCGTGTTGGTAGAAGCACAAGGAACAAGACATATGAAGAGTATTTGGTCAAATGGAAAGGATGACCTATTGAAGATTCATCATGGCTAACCAAGGAGGAGGTTAACCATCTTGGTTTTCCTCTACACACCTGAGTCATCATAGGGTCACTTCTCAAATTACCCCGGGGTGTCTGATGCAGGAGCATCCTAGGTGTAAGAGCAATCTTGCATCACCCAAAAATATTTCTATTTTTTGTATTCAATAAGGGCTATCTTGTGCAGAGTTACTATTTATGGAAACTTGCTATTTTTAGTAAGTTGGTCTTACGATCTTAGAATATTCTAATTTTACATATGGAGATTCATCTCAGTCATATCAGCCTACCAGCAAAGTTTCATGGCTAGATCAGGTCTAGTTTTGAAGATATTGAAGATTTTTGGTATTGGCAGCAGGGTACAGAAACTTTGAACTCAATTTTGAAGGCTTTAGACGCCCCGGATGAGGTTGAAAATTTGGGTGATAGGCACTTTGCATGGGTCAAGCCTGTAGAGCGATTCGTGAGATTTCCAGAATGGGGTTATAATAGCCAATCGGGTCAACAGGTGATGACTTATGGTCTTCGGAAGTTGGGTCACCTGAAATGGCAGAAAATAATTTTTCTTCAAAATTTCTGTTTGGGTTTGAAAAATCATTTTGAGCCAACTTTGATGTAATAAATTGTAAAATAAAATAATTCTAAGTTTGGTCGGCCCTAAGGGCTAAATTTCTAGAACCTTCTCGGGTGGTGGAAATTGCCTATATAAAGAAGGCTCGTAGTGTTGTCTAGAGCAGTTCTGGGTAGTAGATCTGGGTATTGATTCGAGGCTTTTTTGTACAGAATATTGTAAGGGAATGCCCATGTGGCTTTGCATATTGTAATTCTAAAAGTTTGTAATTCCACATTTGTGGAGATAATAAGAAGCCAATTTTCTGTTCTTGCATATTATTGTTGTTGTTTCTCTATTTCTGTTATGTGTTTGTGGTATTAAGGGGAGCACCCTTCATCACTCAAAAACAACCTCTAGTTCTACCAGTAAGAACTATTTGGACAAAGATGTACACAAGTCTCTAATTTTTGGTTTATTTATATAAACTTGAATAATAATAGCAAAAAATACCACAAATATATCTGAGTTAGTTTTGGGCCTATCATTCAGAAAAGATAATTTATTGCCAACAATTTTAGACACTTCGCTTATGATCAATCTATGTGTGGCTAGCATAAATTTATGTAGCTTGAGCTCCATAATTTTCCCCTAGAATGGAATCTCCCTCTTCCCCAACTTCATCCTAATAGGAGTATCCATGGTGCATATATTAGAGGCCTCCCAATTCTACTAGACAAAGAAGAATCTCATTGTATAATCTAACATTTGGAGAAAGACTAGGGGTGATTAAAATGAGAGCTAACACCTAGAGTCTGTGAGAGTTTTCATTGAAAAAAATGATGGCGAAAATAATAAAGGGGATTAATCATCCATTGTAACATCATAATTATAAATAAAGTGAAATCATTGTTCCTGAATAAGAGATTAAGGAAATAATGGACAACTAAGAACAAGGTAAAGATAGAAACCTTTAAAATATAAAATAAGGTCATGTATAACACCTAGAAATGATCTAATTAATCATGTGGAGATTCCAGGTCTATTGCCAATTTTTTCTCCTTTACCATCATCATCATCATCATCATCATCATCATCATCATCATCATCATCATCATCATCATCATCATCATCATCATCATCATCATCGTCGTCGTTATCATCATCATCGTCATCATCGTCGTCGTCATCATCATCATCATCGTTGTCGTCATCCTCGTTATCATCATTATGTTTTTTCTTTGTCTTCGATCTCCTCTTATAATTGCTTGACCTAATTAAGGTTTCTCGATATTCCATAAACAATTTTTATAATTTGATGTCGTCCTTGTTTGTAACCTTTTCTTTTCATTCCACCGCTAAAGCTTTTTGATAACTCTTCCTTTATATCGATAATACTCTCTTTATGACAATAACACTTTCCGATAGTATCTTACATGTTGATAAGTCTTTCATTACTTTATCTATGTACTAAATGTTATTTTAAAAAAATGACAACCTTAGCAAAATCATCATCAATTTCGTGTTAATTGTCTATTGATGATTTTTTCAAGTAACACCCATCTTCTCCTTGATTAGCTAGTTCATCATCTCTAGAATTACCCTCTCTATATATGTGATTGATATTGATTTTTCTAAAGGATTGTAGAAGAAGGACTTTAGATAGAATGACATTAAATTTTCAATGTGGCATTGACCCTTTTCTTAAGCCATAGATGATTATAGAAGAATCTCTTTCAATGGAGAATTTTTCAATACCCATTGCTTTACTCAAGAGGAGCCCTTCTACCAAATCTATTAATTCAACTTTGTTACTGGTCTCTACCCTAATAGGTATACCTAGTTTAGACAATTCCACCACTTTTGCATTATGAAGGCTACATCCTATAAATTCTTTACGTGTATTTCCCCTAGAGGTGCCATCAAATTAAATTTAAGCCACCTATTTTTGGGGGGTTTCCAGTGACAATTGCCTCTAATCTAATTCTTAGCCTTAGTTTCTAATCCTACAAATGGAGCAATCTTAAGGCCAACCCATCTCCCTCATATCTTCTCATCCGACTCGGTCATCTCAACATCCATTCTTTTGTTTCATAATTATATTGTTAAGAGTTTCAATGATGGAGGCTTCTATTTTGTTAACTAGTTATCTCCACTACATTATTTTCTCCATAAACAACCTCCTATTATACTCTTACCATAAGTCCCAAATAATTAGAGAGGGAGATATTTTCCACAATCCCACATACATACAAACCTTCTCCAAAATAGGTCATTATTGAAAGATTCTCAGGATAGTATTTTGGAAAGGTGGGCTCCACCCTTATTTGCTACAAACCCATGACCAACATTGGTACGAAACCATGCAATTGAGAGAAAGGTGATCCTCATTCTCCTCTACTTACTCACACAAGGGACACCTATTATGATTCAGGAGCATTAGGGTGTAAGAGCAATCTTGCATCACCCCAAAATATTTCTATTTTTGTATTCAAGAAGGGCTATCTTGTGTAGAGTTGCTATTTATGGAAACTTGTTATTTTTAGTAAGTTGGTCTTACGATCTCAGAATGTCTAATTTTATATATGGAGGTTCATCTTAGTCATATTAGCCTGCCAGCAAAGTTTCATGGCTAGATCAGGTGTAGTTTTGAAGATATTGAAGATTTTCGGTATTGGCAGCAGGGTACAGAAACTTCGAACTCAGTTTTGAAGGCTTTAGAGGCCCCGGATGAGGTTAAAAATTTGGGTGGTGGGCACTTTGCATGGGTCAAGCCTATAGAGCGCTTCGTGGCATTTCCAGAATGGGGTTATAATAGCCAATCGGGTCAACGGGTGATGACTTATGGTCTTCGGAAGTTGGGTCACCTGAAATGGCGAAAAATAATTTTTTCTTCAAAATTTCTTTTTGGGTTTCAAAACTCATTTTGAGTCGACTTTGATGTAATAAATTGTAAAATAAAATAATTCTAAGTTTGGTCGGCCCTAAGGGCTAAATTTCTAGAACCTTCTGGGGCGGTGGAAATTGCCTATATAAAGAAGGCCTGTAGTGTTGTCTAGGGCAATTCTGTGTAGTAGATCTGGGTATTGATTCAAGGCTTTGTCCTACAAAATATTGTAAAGGAATGCCCATGTGGCTTTGAATATTGTAATTCTGAAAGTTTGTAATTCCACATTCGTAGAGATAATAAGAAGCCAATTTTCTGTTCTTGCATATTATTGTTGTTGTTTCTCTATTTCTGTTATGTGCTTGTGGTATTAAGGGGAGCACCCTTCATCAAGTGGTATTAGAGTAGGAGTTCTTACGTGTGTAAACAGATCACCGACTATGAGGTAGTTTGCACCAGGACTGTGGTTAGGGTTTCAGCGCACATCGCGAAAATGCCTCCACGAAGAGAACGTGGCGGAAGAGCTGGTGCTGTGTGTATGCACCCTAAAATGGTCGCCTAGACTTTGGGCCCTATTTCTGCAATTTATCAAATCTCTAAATCAATATTTTCAAAAATCAACATTTTTCAAACATATCAATTTCCTTGATCAAATCATAATCAATTCAATATTTCTTAAGGTTTGAGCCTTATTTAATTTAAAAGAGAATAAAAAATAAAAATTTTATTTAATTAAGAGAACATGCTCCCTTTTAATTAATTAAAAATCTCTTTTAATTAAATAATAAAATCATTTTATCCTAAACTTTTATTTAATTAAAAGGTATTTTCTGCCCTTTTATTTAAATAAAAAATCTCCACTTTTCTTCTTATCCTTGTTGCACAAATAAAGCATTTAATTCTTATTTATAAAGAAAAATAAAATAAAAAATATAAGAAAAGTACTTTTGCCTCACATGGACATAAATTAAATGTTCAACATAAAGTAAATTCTTCTAATTTTCTTATTTGAGGATATTTGTGCACAAAGATCAAGCTTCTTTTTTTCTCCATCGTTGATTAAGTCTTTTGCCTCTTAATCTCCATGGTCCATTGATTTCTCATTCTCTATAAAAAAAGAGCTCTCTTCCTCATTTGCACACACAATACATACTTGAATTATTAATGTATAGGTTTTCTAAGTCATTGAAGCTTTTGAAGATATTCTTGAATCAAGTTTTAAAGATTTGGAGCATCATTGGCATTCATCTTGCATCTACATCACATCCTAGCTTGCATCATAGTTGCATTATCATGGTATCATTTCCTTTCATATTTTCATTTTGATTTCAATGAAGATATTGGCATTCTTGCCCTTGTTTTCATTAGAATCTCTCATTGTGTGGTTGACTAGCAAGGTCATGAGTTTATAGCTCTATTTGAGAGCAATTTTACAAATCTTGCAACTCCATGCATAGAGAGCTATGGATCGATTTGTGAGGGCTCGTTATTGAATTTTCTTGCATGTAAGGATTTATAGAAGTGTGACAATATTTTAGCACACATGTTTGGTGCCCACTATGGGGCAAATCACCTCTTGCATGCTAGTTTTGATTATTTTTGGAGCTAACCCTTGTGCAGATTTGTTTGGAGATGAAAAACCCTAGATTTGAAAGATTTGATCATATCTCCCAAACGGCTTGGTATTTTGGTCTAAATTTTTTTTTGTAGGTTGGTGACATATCAGAAAAGCTCCAAAAACATTTTTAGAATTTTTGGAGGTAATTTATATTTTTTATGATTTTTTCTTAATTTTTCATAAAAAAACAATTTTTGGCACAAATCAGCATTTTTTTGGAAATTTTTATGTTTCTAGAAAGGTCTTAGAATTCTATAGGGGGTCTATTCATTGTGTTTTTAATTTAAAAATCATATCATAGCTCATTTGGTTAATTTATAAAAACTAGTCTATTTTGGTAAAATGGGTCTCTAGGGCACAAATGAAAAAAAATTTCTGAAATTTTTACATTTTTGGAAAGCTCTCTATTTTTTGATAGAGGTCTCTTTTCTACATTTTGGGTTTGAGGTCTGAATTCATGTGGTAAAAATCAGATCTTGTTGACTAGGTCAAATGCAAAAAAAATAAAATTTTGTGATGGGTATGCACTTATTTTTCATTGTTCATTGCATGATATGAGTTATCATTTGGATTATTTGCTGGTTATCATTGCTCCTGACAATTGATTTTCAAATCTAACCCTAGGGTTTGCATTAGTTGGATATACATTGCATATCTTGTTTGCTTATTTTCTTATCTTGTTCATTTGAAGGTGCTCTTGCTTTCATGGAAAATACTTAAAACAAAGCATTGGACTTGAGGTACTTTGTTCCATCTCTACAACATTTGGATTTTGAGATTAAAATTGAACCTCTCATGTGTTTGGCTTGAGTGTTTTACATGCTTTCATAGAACACATTTCAATTGATGCTCTTAATGGGAAATGAATGAACATAGATTTGCTTTCATACAAGTTTGTGTAAGTGAATGCTTGTGTTTAAACCTTAAGTAATTCTTGGTTCCAATATCAAATATCTCATTGAGTGATTGAGGGCATGGATTCATTCCTTATTTACATAGGGAGTTAAATGCACCACTTTGTGGACTCACTCTATGTTTTCTTGGAAAGTTAAATATTCCATTGATTCAACCCTTTGTCATTTGTGAGTAGTATTGATAAGCAACTTTAGATTACCTGTGATTGATCTAGATTTTTATCTTGGGTTATTGGACTCGCTAATCCGTCGACCCCTCATTTCCACCCTGTGGTTGCAAGATCAGTGCCACATTAAAGGGGAGGGGTCTACAGGAAAGAAGCGTTAATTGCTCCACTAGGCAACCCTTTTGTGCTTTTTGGAACTCACTTGTTTTCTAAAGTGTGGACTCACTTTGAGTTGATGTGAGGAGTTAAATGTTCCACTTTTGGACTCACTTTGAGTTGGTGTGAAGAGTTAAATGTTCCACTTTTGGACTCACTTTGAGTTTGTGTGAAGGGTTAAGTGTTCCACTTTTTTGGACTCACTTCACATTCTCTTGAAGGGTTAAATGTTCCACTTTTGGACTCGCTTCACATTATCTTAAAGGGTTAAATGTTCCACTTTTGGACTCACTTCGCATTTACTTGAAGAGTTAAGTGTTCCACCTTTAGTGCTCTAAATACTTTTGATAGTGAATTACTTAGTTTTTATTTCTAGAAGGCCTGCTTGGGGACACACCACCTCAAGGGATGACTTTAACTCCTGTGTTTCGGTGGAGTATAAATATCAGGAGGTGAATCCAAAGACACCTCTCTTGGGAATTGAGTTTGATATCACTCTTGGCTAAGCCTCAAAGAACTTTATACCTTTGAGAAGTGAAGGAGGAGATTTGGGTTACTGTCTCCCCCCGGCTGTGTGATTTTGGATTCTTCTTATCTACGGATTTGGGCCTCACGTACCTTGCGTATATCGAGGACTCCTTAGAAAAGTCATGTATATCCTTGTAGATAGCTTGATAAGGTGTTGTGTTCTAAGTGCCTGCTAAAACATTGTCAAGAACATACACAAGTAGAATCTTTAAGGAGTAGCATACTAAGTCACTATCTCTATTCATGTGCAAGGTTGCTTTGTCCCTTGCCCATTGCTTGAAGACTGTTTGCTTGAACTCCCTGGTTGTTGTTCTATGTGCTTGATCATCATTGCGAAATCTTTTGAAAGATCTATTTGGAATATTGAAACTGAGTTCCATCCTCCTGTAGTGAGTTCTCCTTAGAAGCTTGGTCTTCCTTGGTCAGTCCAGGTCAGATCCTAAGTGTTGTCATGTTGCTCAACATCTCAATGAATGTTATGGTATCAATTGCACAAGATGACTCTTAGTCTTCTTCTTTCTTCTCCATTTCCCATGTTCTTCTAAAGTCTTCTATTCCCATGGGAAATTTTTCTTCTTCTTCTTCTTCTTCTTCTTCTTCTTGATTCTTTTTCTCTTACTATCTAGTTTGCATTCCTCTATTTTTCTATCATTCCTATGCTTGATTTCTCCTCTTTTGGAACCATGAATCTTGACTATCTAGCCTTGGAACCTTTATTAAGAATAGATGATCTTGAGCTCATTGACATATTCGAAAAGTGTTGGTCCTCCAAAATTTTCATGATTGATGAATTTATAGCAAAAATAAAAGAAAAGATGATTAAATCAGATGCCTATGCTAGAATCATAAACATGATCATATCACAACCTCCTTCTTCTAAACGTTCTTCATCATCTAAGTTTTCTTATTATTCATCTTCCAAATCTTATCATGACTATTCTAAAAATCATTCAAATTCCTCATTATCCAAGTCCTCTTCCTACAATAAGTCTTCAATTTCCTCTTCTTCACGATCTCATTCTTCTCCTACTTCTTCAAAGAGTCTTACTTCTCTTCAGAAGACATACCATAATGAGAAACGTAATAGTCCTTATGATACCTCTTCCACGAAGAGTGACGCACCCACCTATGATGACTATGATGACTATGATGATAAACAATGTAGTGATGCCCATGAAACTTCTATTCCTATGCATCATCCTCGTGGTACACTTGTGATTTCTAAGGGGGAGTCGTATTGGGTAGACTGTGATGGTGATCCATATGACTCTAAATTTGAAGAATTCTTTGATGATTTTTGTGAACAATACAATATTCCTACTAAAGAAGAGAAAATCTACCACACTAATTTCAAATGGCAAAAGAATCTCTCCTCTAAAAGTTCTCATGTTGAAAATAAAGGTTGCACTCTCAAGAAAGATCATATTAATGTTGAACCTTTATCTTGTGATGGTTCCCTTCCATCCTCTACTTCCTCCAATACTCATACATTTCCTAAAGCTTCCAATTCTTTCAAACCTTTCACAAATCTTTCATCTAATTCAAATCCTAATGCTTTTCATGCAGTTCCTTATAGTTATTCTCAAGGGCCACCTCTTAAAGATACTCAAGCTAACCTTCACTTGGCTGCAAATACTTTCAATAATGCTAAACCTAAAGAGCCTAAGCCTTTAAATGCTATAATGCTTACTTTAGCTATTCCTTCACCATCTTCTCCAAAGTCTTCCATACAATTCCAACATGCTTCCTTGTCCGTAGAAGTGGCTCCATGTCAAGAGGACCCTAAAAATGATAAAGAAAAAAATATAAATAAATATCAAGATCAAGAACCCTCCATATCATCCAATTCTCTTCTTGATGTCTCTTATCCATTTCATGGTTCTTTTGATCCTCTACGCCCTTCATGTCTTAAGTCTTCTCCTAAGCAAGATCAAGTTACTACTTACACTATTGAGCTTATTGATAATCAAAATAACCTTGCCACACTTGCGCTTTCCAAAGATGATATTTTCATTAAGGTTATTAAAAATGGTGTTGTTACTTCTGATGTAAAGCCTATTGAAAATCAAGAAAAAAATGATGCGCTTATGCTATCCAAAGATCCTTGTCAAGATCAAAGTATTCCATCTTCTTGTTCTACCACTCCATGTCTACTTCCACTTTCTGCTCTTCCTAAGTCTTCCAAGCTTTGAATGATCCTATCAAAGAAGGTGCTCCTATTCAAGATGTGCATGATCCTATTGAAAACTCTAATGCTCACTCTAAAGATGCTGATGTCCTTGGTTGTCATATAGATGCTAATGAACTTATTGATTATCCTTTTACGTCTTCCATGTCCATCCTTGGACCTCCTCCACCAATACTAAGGGCTTCATGTCTTTCTTCCATCTTGGGTCCTTATGTCGCTTCACTTTCCCCTCCTAACTCTCCTAATTCATCATCCATCTTGGGTCCTTATGTCCCTCCATCTCCTATCTTTCCTCAAGATCAACATAGATGCATACCCTTGAATCCTTTTCATCCACCCACCCATCTAAACCAGTCGTATTTTCCTTCTTCTTCCACAAGTCCCAAGTCTTTTGGAAGTAACTTGAATGTTCAATACAAGAAAAAGAACCAATACAAGAATCCATCAAAAAAAGATCACCATGTCTACTCTAATCGACATGGAGGCATAAAGTCCAAAGAGATATCTAAGAAGAAAACTACAAGATAAGTATGAGTTCCAAAATTTATCATTCAAGATATTCTCTCTAAATCATCAAAAGGAAATAAAAAGCCTAAGGCTATATGGATTCCAAAATCTCTCTTGAAAGAGTCTAATATTGAACAAAAAGTAAAGTTGACATTAAGGCTTCCAAAAGCTTCCACTTCATCTTCTTCCAAATCTATTATTTCATTCCATATGCCTAAACCGCAACCTCTTCTAAATATTCATCATATTCCTTCTCGTATTCCTTCATTCACATTCTCTCCATCTTCTCCCCACCCTTCAAGGTGTGTGTTGATGTTGATCTTGCCTTCCTTTCCTTCATTATCCTTCTACCTTCTATCATTTTTCATCATTATCCTATTCCTCCTATCTTCCAACCTCACTTGCTTTGCATAAAGCCTTATCCTCCATTTTTCTCTTCCATCTTCCTTTGCCTATCAACATCTTTGAACATATCATTTTGGATCCTTGGCATATTATGGTTTATCCTTTCAAGGAGCATTATCTAAAAAGCTTGCTTTCTTCCAAAAAAATATAAAATTCAAAAAAATAGAAAAAAATTAAAAATGTGCCATGGTGAAAACCTAGAAACAGGCACCTTGGTAGCAAAAGTAAAGAGAAATAAATTTTTCCTATGGTGAAAATCACTCCCTTGTGGCACTTTGGATAAGTACCATGATGAAAACTTGGCAATCAGGCATCATGATTAGTTCTTCTACATTTTTCATCCATTCCATCTTCTCTCTTTGATCTTGACAATGTTGATCTATACATGAATATTTGGCTATCTTGTGAGCTATCTTATGATGATCTAGCTTTTATTACATTCATGTTTAGCCTTCATATTTATTTTTCTTCATTCATTTTAGTCTTTCGCTATCCTTTTCCCCCTTGGTCTTGATCTAAAAAAAAAGGAGTAAACACAATGATATGAAGCCTCTTGACATGTCTACTTTTTTGGACTGCATCCCTTTCTTCTTTTGTAGTGTGCTTTTGTGACTTATCATATGCTAGCCTTTCGTTTCTTGTCCAAATATGCTTTACATGACAATTTTTTTTCTTAGCTTGGGTATTCTTGAGGAGTTTGACCTTGAAGATTTCTTCTCTCCGTTCGCTTTCATTCTCCTTTCCTCCACCAGCTTGCTTATCCATCTTGTTTTTCACCTTGCTAGACATTGGGACTACACGATGTAATCTTGCTTGGAAGTTTGATGCCTATTCTGTCTAGGGGCATCCTTTGTATATATTTTATTGATCCTGAAAAAATGCCAAAAAAATTCATATATGATGCTGAAAACATCTTAAAAAGCATAAAAAGTCCTAAAAAAATTTCAAAAAAATTTCAAAATTCAAAAAAAAAAGAAAATGTGCCATGGTGAAAACTTGGAAACAGGTGCCTTGGTAGCAAAAATACAAAAAAAATTGAAAAATCAAAAAAGAAAAAAGAAAAAATTATAATAAATCCAAGTGGTGAAAATCTGGAAATAGGCACTACTTGAGGCCTTTGCACTCTTATTTATTAGCATGCATCCTGGACACTGAACCTTTCTCCATCATGCCTTGACCCTATTTGACTTGGTCTGAAATTGGTCTTTATCTTTGTCTAGGGGGCATACCTGTTAGCATAGGTCCTTTAGGTGCGTTTGTCTCTTGGGGCATTTCACAATAGGTGTTTTCAACACCACCCAAACTGTATTTTTCAACACTACCCCTACGTCAAGTGTTTCTTAACACTTATCAGATGTCTTACCCAATAGTCTAAGTATGATGTGATATTTCTCATTAGCAGATGTGATAACCAGAGTCTAACTCTATGACCAACACACACGAACTTAAACAATCAATTCGCTTGAGATATGATGACTTTACTTTTCTTTGTGTACTATCTATGAAAATTTCTTTGATGAGTGGTCTCTCCCTGAGAAGTTTTCGATGATGCATAGCTAGAAGACTAAGGGTATGAGAATATGTTTTCTTTCTTTATCTGCTTATGGGTATATTTTGTTGATCCTAATTGTCATGAGCATTTATGCTGGTCTTACTTGACACTAAGGATTGACAAGGTATTATCCTTGACTTTTTTATGCGAGTGCATGCTTCTAGCTATCCTGACTTTCATGTGTCTTGATACAAGCATAATCTTACCATATCAAACTTAGGTAATCTCACTACATTAGTCATCTTGACCTCCATGTCTTTGATGCCTAGGTGGGATTTCCACATTTCTATCTGATAAAGATCATATTCATATCCACATAGTTATGCTAGTGTGCATTGTATGATCTTGCAACGCTACCAATAATGCTCGATGATGATAATTAGATATCTATAGGCATTGTGACCTTGCAAGTCAACCACTTTCATAGTAGCTTGTATTCTTAGGTTTATCATAGTTTAGTTTTTGCATCTTGCATATAGAGAGAGCTCTCATTTTTATCATTTATGGACTAGTTGGTCAACTGTGCTCATTTTCTGATTCTTCTTGATCATATCTTTCATTTATGGTCTTTCATGTCACATCATTTTCTATCCATTTTCGGACTTGAAATCAAAATACGAGTCGCGTTTCTAAGTTTTCTCATTCTTCTATGTAGTTGACTAACCTTTTGAGGCATAATTCTTTGATCTTTGATGGAATTTCTTCCTTTCCATGTCTTCCAAACTTCTAGTCTTTCATTCACCCCTTTCACTTCCTCTCTCTGAGGTTTGACTTAATCTTTATCCTATATCTTTCCTAGTCAAACCTAGTCAACCTGGGGCATATCTTCACTGTTTGATGGTTATCCTATCATGCTCCATCCTTCGATTATGATTTATTGTGGCTTGATCAGGTTTATCAGTTCGCTGTTCTCCTCTACCTGATTTTGATTTTGATTCTGAGGGGGTAGTACCTATCAGCTTTAATCTTTGATTCAACTTTATCATTCAGCTCAACTTGAGATTTTTATCTCTTATTTTGGATATGATCCCGAATCAACCTCATGTCCAAAATCTTTTGTTTATGTTTGTTTGGATGTGATCCCGAATCGACCTCACATCTGAGTTATTTTGTGATCTTAGATCGATCTCACATTTCAATTCTTCTTTGACTGCATGTGTTCCCAGATCGATCACACATTAGTCAAAGAGGGGCAAATGTATGCACCCTAAAATGGTCACCTAGACTTTGGGCCCTATTTCTGCAATTTATCAAATCTCTGAATCAATATTTTTAAAAATCAATATTTTTCAAATATATCAATTTCCTTGATCAAATCATAATCAATTCAATATTTCCTAAGGTTTGAGCCTTATTTAATTTAAAAAAGAATAAAAAATAAAGATCTTATTTAATTAAGAGAACATGCTCCCTTTTAATTAATTAAAATTTTTTTTAATTAAATAATAAAATCATTTTATCCTAAGCTTTTATTTAATTAAAAGGAATTTCCTACCCTTTTATTGAAATAAAAAATCTCCACTTTTCTTCTTATCCTTGTTGCACAAATAAAGCATTTAATTCTTATTTATAAAGAAAAATAAAATAAAAAATAAAAGAAAAGTACTTTTGCCTCACATGGACATAAATTAAATGCTCAACATAAAGTAAATGCTTCTAATTTTCTTATTGGAGAATATTTGTCCACAAAGATCAAGCTTCTTTTTTTCTCCATCGTTGATTAAGTCTTTTGCCTCTTAATCTCCATGGTCCATTGATTTCTCATTCTCTATAAAAGAAGAGCTCTCTTCCTCATTTGCACACACAATACATACTTGAATTATTATGCTACAAATTTTCTAAGTCATTGAAGTTTTTGGAGATATTCTTGCATCAAGTTTTGAAGATTTGGAGTATCATTGGCATTCATCTTGCATCTACATCACATCCTAGCTTGCATCATAGTTGCATTATCATGGTATCATTTCTTTTCATATTTTTATTTTGATTTCAATGGAGATATTGGCATTTTTGCCCTTATTTTCATTAGAATCTCTCATTGTGTGGTTGACTAGCAAGGTCATGAGTTTATAGCTCTATCTGAGAGCAATTTTACAAATCTTGCAACTCCATGCATAGAGAGCTATAGATTGATTTGTGAGGGCTTTTTATTGAGTTTTCTTGCATGTAAGGATTCATAGAAGTGTGACAATATTTTAGCACACACTGTGACACCTGAGATTAGAGAGCTACAGAGACAAGTGTGAGCATTACAAGAAGAGATTCGTAGAGGAATGAATCTTAATGTCAGAGACGAAAGCGAGGATGAAGCCGAAGAAGAATATCAAGAAGGAGAAGCTGAAATTGTGAACCAGGAGGAAGAAAAACTTTTTTGGGCAATTTTCAAGATTGGGAAAAGACCTAAGATTGAGGTTCCTACATTTTCTGAAAATCTTAACCTAGAGGAATTGATCGATTGGATCAATGAATGTGAGGAATATCTTGAGTATGAAGATGTTGAGGATCTTGATAGGGTCAAATTTGCGAAGGCCAGATTGAAAGGTCATGCGAAGATCTGGTGGCAAGAAATTCAATTGGCGTGAAATAGAAGAGGGAAAGATAAAATCACAAGATGGGATCAGATGGTGGATAAATTAAAATGATAGTTCATTCTTGTTGATTATGAGCTTGACCTACTAAAGAAAATGCAAAGTTTGAAGCAAGCAGGAATATCTATTCAGCAGTATATAGAAGAGTTCTATCGACTCCTCATCAGAACAGGCCATGTAGAAGCTGATAAGGAGAAAGTTTCCCGATACCTTATTGGGTTAAGGCCAAGCATTCAGGAGGAGTTGAATCTGGTTCAAATGAACAGTATTGAGGAGGCATACCAGTTTTCCCTAAAAGTAGAGGAAAAGTTGAACAAGAAGTTTGAGAGCAGACAAAATGGAAGAGGTCATGGTGGAAGATCTAGTGGATGGTCATATGGTGGTGAAAATGAAGATCCGAAAAAGAAGGATGAGGCCAGTAGCAGTCAGAATCAGAGAGGAAATAATTCCAATCATTTCGAGGATCAGAGTAATAAAGATCAAAGAGGAAGAGGAAGAGGAAGAGGACAAGGATTTGGAGCAGGAGGCTTCCGTGGAACATGTTTTCACTGTGGAGAAGAAGGTCATAGGGCATTTGAATGTCCTCAGCGCCAAGGCAGAACAGATAGGAGAAATGAAGGCCATGCCAGAGTTGCACATGTAGATGAAGATGTTAGATCATCAAATTTTGAAGATGTTGAAAAAGGAGAAACGCTAATTAACAGAAGAGTCTTGCTAAGTGGTGAGAATGAACCTAAACAAAGGAGGAGCCTGTTTCGCACTAGATACAAGTGTGAGGGTAAATGCTATGATGTGATTATCGATAGTGGAAGCACTGACAATTTGGTGTCAGAAGAGATGGTGACAAAGTTGAAGCTCAAGAGACAAAAACACCCACATCCATATCGGATTGCCTGGGTGCAGGATGACCACAAGGTCATGGTCAGTGAACAGTGCCTAGTAAAGTTCAAGATTGACGGGTACCAAGATGAGGTACTATGTGATATCATCTCTATGGATGTATGTCATATGTTGTTGAGTAGACCGTGGCAGTTTGACAGATGTGTTGTACACGATGGTCATGCGAATACCTATTCCCTGACAAAGGATGGAGTGCGACATAAGCTAAAGCCATTGAAGGAGACCGAAGAAAAGGTATGTGGTAATTCAAGAATAACATTTTTTGATGAAAGAAAATTTCTAGATGGTATGAGGCATGAGCATGTGTGTTTTTCTTTAATTCTAAAAGTTGGTAAAGAAGTAGAGGATGTACTTGTAGAGGTTGCAGATTTGTTGAATGAGTTTCAAGATATTGTATCTGATAATGTACCTGATAGATTACCACTGGTAAGAAAGATGGGTCATTAGATGGATTTGATTCCAGAAGCCAGTTTGCCAAACAAGGCAGCACATAGAATGACACCAGTAGAAAGTGAAGAGTTGAACAAACAAGTACATGAGTTATTACAGAAGGGGTTGATTTGAGAGAGTCTAAGTCCCTGTGCTATACCAGCGGTATTAACACCAAAAAAGAATGGAGAGTGGAGGATGTGTACAGACTCCAGAGCAATAAATAAGATCACAATCAAGTATAGGTTTCCATTGCCACGAATGGATGATATTATGGATTGTTTGAGTGGGGCTGTGTATTTCTCAAAGATAGATCTGAAGAGTGGATATCACCATATTCAGATCAGAGAAAGAGATGAATGGAAGACTACCTTCAAGATAAAGGAAGGACTGTATGAGTGTTTAGTCATGCCTTTTGAGCTAACCAATGCACCGAGCACTTTCATGCGGCTCATGAATGAGGTTCTGAAAGAATTTCTGGGTAAGTTTGTCATTGTTTATGTAGATGACATTTTGATCTTTAGCAAGACATTGGAGGAACATATGATGCATATTCGTATGGTGTTTGAGAAGTTGAGAGATGAGAAATTGTTGATTAATTTGAAGAAGTGCAGTTTTGTGAAGAAAGAGTTAGTGTATTTGGGATTTGTAGTTTCAACAGAAGGTCTAAAAATGGAACCAGAAAAGGTACAGGCTATCCTTGAATGGCCTACTCCAAGGAGTGCTACTGAGGTAAGATCTTTTCATAGTTTGGCTAGCTTTTACAAAAATTTTATCATAAATTTTAGTAGTATTTGTGGACCCTTGACTGAAACAATGAGAGGGGATCTAGAAAAGAGTTTAAGTGGACTAATGGGGCAGAAAAAAGTTTTCAATTGTTGAAACAAAAAGTTACAGAACAACCTATTTTAGCACTCCCAGATTTTAATAAGGTGTTTCAAGTAGACTATGATGCTAGTGGTACTGCAATAGGAGTTGTTATGAGCCAAGAAGGTAAACTTGTTGCTTATTTCAGTGAGAAGTTAAATGATGCCAATAGAAAATATTATGTCTATGATCAAGAATTTTATGCTATAGTTCAGGCATTAAAGAAGTGGAGATATTATCTACTTCCTAAGGAGTTTTTTTTGTATACTGATCATCAAGCGTTGCAATATTTGAATAGTCAAGGAAAGTTGAATCAGAGACATTTGAAATGGGTTGAGTTTTTGCAAAGTTATACATTTGTTTTGAAACACAGGAGTGGAAAGTCTAATAGAGTTGTAGATGCTCTTAGCAGAAGGCAACTATTGCTGACAAAGATGCAGATTGAAGTGGTTGGGTTCAAGGAACTCAAAAATTTGTATCCAGAGGATCTTGATTTTGGTGAAACTTGGAAAGCTGGTACAGAACCTGTTACTCTAGACAGGATGAAATGGCTAGATTTTATCATCCAAGATGATATTCTATTTAGTGGGAGTTAGTTGTGCATTCCATGAAGTTCTATGAGGGAGAATCTCATCAAGGAGAAGCATAGTGGAGGATTGGCTGGATATTTTGGTCGTGATAAAACCCTTGCTTTGGTTGGTGAGAATTATTATTAGCCACAATTGCAGCAAGATGTGAAGAAGTTTGTACAGAGTTGCAGAGTATGTCAGATGGCAAAAGGAGTGAAGCAGAATACAGGGTTGTACCAGCCATTACCTGTACCAGAGAAGCCTTGGGATGATATCAGTATGGAATTTGTTCTTGGTTTATCGAGGACACAGTGGGGACATGATTCAATTTTTATAGTAGTTGACAGATTTTCAAAGATGGCACATTTCATTCCCTACAAGAAGACTAATGATGCTATTCATGTAGCAGAATTGTTTTTCAGAGAAGTGGTGAGACTACATGGTTTGCCAAAGACCATAGTTTCAGATCGAGATACTAAGTTTGTTGGATATTTCTGGCGGACATTGTGGAAGAAGTTGAAGACAAATTTGAAGTTCAGTTCATCACATCATCCACAGACTAATGGACAGACAGTGGTGGTGAATAGAAGTTTGGGAAATCTGCTGAGATGTTTGGTTGGAGATAAGCCAACAGGATGGGATTTGATTTTACCATAGGCAGAATTTGCATACAATAATTCTGTCAACAGGAGCACTGGTAAATCACCATTCTAGATTGTATATGGAAGTAGTCCAAGAAATGCATTTGAGTTGAGAAAGATAGATAAAGGAGAAATAAGTAGTGCTAAAGCTGAGGATTTTGCAGAACATTTGAAGAACATCCATGAGGAGGTGAGGAAGCATATTACCAAGATGAATGTGCAGTATAAGACTAAGGTAGATGAGAAAAGGAGGCATAAGGAATTTCAGGTTGGGGATGAAGTCATGGTTCATTTGTGGAAGGAGTGGTTTTCAGTTGGTACATATAACAAGCTGAAAATGAAGAAGTTTGGACCATGTAAGCTATTGAAGAAGCATGATTCAGAAAATGCATATGAGGTAGGATTGCCTACTGAGCTGAATATTTCACCAGTGTTTAACATTTCAAATTTGACAGAGTATCATGAAGGAGGTGTTGAAGATGAGGTTGTAGCAGCACATTGGAGTATTCCAGCAACCAGTTCAGATATCAAGGAGATTGAAGACATACTGGATAGTCGTGTTGGTAGAAGCACAAGGAACAGGACATATGAAGAGTATTTGGTCAAATGGAAAGGATGACCTATTGAAGATTCATCATGGCTAACAAAGGAGGAGGTTAACCGTCTTGGTTTTCCTCTGCACACCTGAGTCATGACAGGGCCACTTCTCAAATTACCCCAGGTGTCTGATGCAGGAGCATCCTGGGTGTTAGAGCAATCTTGCATCACCCAAAAATATTTCTATTTTTGTATTCAAGAAGGGCTATCTTGTGCAGAGTTGCTATTTATGGAAACTTGCTATTTTTAGCAAGTTGGTCTTACGATCTCAGAATGTCTGATTTTACATATGGAGGTTCATTTCAATCATATCAGCCTGCCAGCAAAGTTTCATGGCTAGATCAGGTGTAGTTTTGAAGATATTGAAGATTTTCAGTATTGGCAGCAGGGTATAGAAACTTCGAACTCAATTTTGAAGGCTTTAGAGTTCCCGGATGAGGTTGAAAATTTGGGTGACGAGTGCTTTGCATAGGTCAAGCCTGTAGAGAACTTCGTGGCATTTCCAGAATGGGGTTATAATAGCCAATCGGGTGAACGGGTGATGACTTATGGTCTTCAGAAGTTGGGTCACCTGAAATGCGAAAAATAATTTTTTCTTCAAAATTTCTATTTGGGTTTCAAAACTCATTTTGAGCCGACTTTGATGTAATAAATTGTAAAATAAAATAATTCTAAGTTTGGTCGGCCCTAAGGGCTAAATTTCTAGAACCTTCTCGGGCTGTGGAAATTGCCTATATAAAGAAGGCCCGTAGTGTTGTCTAGTGCAGTTCTGGGTAGTAGATCTAGGTATTGATTCGAGGCTTTGTCCTATAGAATATTGTAAGGGAATGCCCATGTGGCTTTGCATATTGTAATTCTGAAAGTTTGTAATTCCACATTCGTGGAGATAATAAGAAGCCAATTTTCTGTTCTTGCATATTATTGTTGTTGTTTCTCTATTTCTGTTATGTGCTTGTGGTATTAAGGGGAGCACCCTTCATCATATTGGGTTCCTCAAAACCAATTTTCTAAAACCTATCAGTGGTAAGAATTTTATATCTAAGGGATAACCATGAGAATAGGCCTACCTTTGAAAGGTGGAGTTTATCCTACCAAAAAGTTTTAGCAGATGATTGTTTGGGGTTTGACTTTCGGATTGGTGAAGTAATCTTAACCATACTTAGGATTATATTCCCCTTTCTTTGATGCATCCAATATTGGGACATCTTCCTCCAAGATGATGGATATTTTACTACTATCGAAGATCTTTTCTAACTCTACTTTCTCCCATGTACGGAGATTTATACTCTACATAGACTTCAATCAACAACCACTAGTTAAGTTACCCTTATAGGGAATAATTGAATCTTGTACCAATTTTACCCATTTGGATTTCAACAAGGATTTAGATGTTTCAAAGTTTCCCATCTTAAGTAAAGCCTTATAACCTCCCCAAGAGTTTGACTAGAACATAGCCTTTTCCCATTTGACTAAATTATGGGTTATCCTACCCAAAATTATCTTCCTACAATCTAACATGGAGTTCCATATCTAGGATCCTCCCGAGACATATTTAATGCCTAAAAATAATAGAGGGGTCTTGACTGCTAAGGTACTTATGGGATATGATCTTTATCCATTTAAGGTATGGATTTCTGGACACTCTCCATACTAATTTTTCTCCCAAGGCCTAGCTTTCTTCCTTTATGTTAAAGTGATATTTTATTCCATTACCTAGAGCCTTTCGAAAAGAAGGATACAATGTGTCTATTTAACTCTTCCTTTTTTTCATGTGGGAGGTTGACATATGAAATTTTGTATATAGGAATAGTTGATAAGACAAATTTTACCATCGGTGCTCTTCGTGCAGAAGAAAGCCATTTGACTTTCCAACATTCTACCTTCTTTTTTAGTTTATCATTCATTGGGTCCCATACCTTAGAGGATCCATTACCTGTATCTATGGGTAGCCCAAGGTAATTACAATGTAGCTCCCCCTTTTTTGAAATTCAATATGTTTGCATATGGAAGTTTGAAGACTAATTTCAATATTGAAGAAGAAAACTTCAAACTTCTCTAGGTTAATTTATTGTCTAGAAGCCTTTGAATAGGAATCTCAAATTTTCATATAGGCTAGTGCCTCTTTTTTCTGACTAAGCATGTATAGCATAGTGTCATCTAAATATTTCTAATAGTTGGTGGCCTCTAGGTCATTGGTGACTTTAATGACTAAAATTTTGTTAAAGTTCTTAGCTGCTATGATTACCCTACCAAGTGATTCTTTCATGATGATAAATAAGAAGGGTGAGATGGGATCATCCTACATCAAGCATCTTGAAGTACTGAATAACACTTCTGATGTTCCATTGAATAATACTAAAATTTTTGGTACAAGTATATATGTGCAAAGATCAGATTAATCCACGACATGGAAAGTCCAAAGGCTTGTAGGCATTTATACATGAAATGCCAGTCTACCTTGTCATAGACCTTTTTGATGTCACACTTGATGAGCATAGAGTTAGGGTTATCGTTCTTTTTAGTGGAGTGAATGGTCTCTTGAACTATAATGACACTATCAAAAATAGATCTACCTGGGACAAAGGTAGTATGTTCCTCATTTATCAAGAGGGGAAGAAGCCATTATAGTCTTTTAGCCAAGGTCTTAGTCAGTAATTTATAGGTTGTATTGCATAATGCTATTGGTATAAAATCATTAAAGTTTTATGCCTTATCATTTTTGGGAATTAATGATAAGAAGGTATTATTAATCTCTTTGAAAAAATTTCCTCAATTTCTAATGCCTTCTAGGGTGTCAGTAAATTTAGCCATTAGGTCCTTGTTGTGTTCCATAGATAGTACCTTGGAGATATGATTAAAGATATCTTCATGTTTGTTACGATAAGAGCTAGCAATATTAAATAAAAAGGTGTTCTTACCAATATTTTAAATATTTTTCTTAAATTCATAATTAATTTAAATTTTGATAACTATTTTTATTTATTTATTAAATAACAAGGAATTAAATTTTTAACAAAGTATGAAATAAATTATATAATATTAATAGATCTATCATATTATGTATAATATAATAAAATAAAATAATGAATAACTACTTATAATAACCCCTTAACTATAACTATTTTCAACCAAACTAGAAATAATTAATAATTTACAAAAAAAATTATTACAGTCCTCTAAACAGCAATTACCTATTACAAATCAATAGCTACGTATAAATGTACATAGAATATAATGATAACTATTTTGAAAGTATAACTGTTTTTTTTAGGTTATGGTGTATTGTTATGATTGTTTACTTTAGTATTTGAATATTTGTAAAATCTATTTTTACTTAATCAGAAATGTCGGCTTAACTTCAATCAAAAGTTACATATTTATATAGAATTTCACACCAAGCATATGTTATCTAAAAAATATAAGCATCTGTTATCTTAAAAAGATAAATGGAGATGGACGATAGATTCATGGAGAAGGTTCTAAATTTTTTCAGATATGCCGACCGAACATATCAGAAATTTAGCCAAGGTTGGCTCGGATGTATTTCTGCATTGTGTGTTTGTACTCCGTTTTCAATAGTACGAAGGGCCTGCCAAATTAGATATGGTGCAATTACCGAAGAAGGTGAGCAGCTAGTGCTACCAAATCCTTTAACTGATCACAATAATAGCGGAAATAATTCTAATCTGCAATGGGACAAAACAAAGGAGGATAGTAATAATAATCCTGATCTGGATCGTGACGCATTGGAAGAGATTTTGAGAAGGCTTCCGATACCATTATTGACAAGGGCAAAGAGCGTTTGTAAAGTTTGCAATGCGACAATATCGAGCACCCATTTCAATGTCACTAGCCAGACAGAGCATTTTGTGACTCAACAGAGCGACCATGGAATCGCTTTCTTCTGTGCCGCTCTCAATCAGTGGTTTCCAATGCCTTTACCGTGGAATGAAAAAATATGGGAAAGCAACAAGCGCTATGGCCCTCATGTCACCGCCATGCGCTATCGCAGTACTCTCTACCAGCTTTACCTCTGTGCTGCAGCGGATGGACTATTTTTTTTTCATGATTTTGATGGTAAGCCTGTGATATTTAATCTTTTCACCAAACAGCACAGATTCTTGCCTCCTGCTAAAGAGCCGTTAACCAGAAACGCTGTTGAACTGATTGTCCGGGCTGATCACTTCGAAATTATTATAAACCTCTACAGGAAATTGCAAATCTACGATTCTAGGACTGATGAGTGGACGGATATCACTTATACATTTCAGTACATTTATTTGCATTGTTGGAAGAGCACACTACACAATGGCATGGCCTACTTTACGACGGACTTTGGTCATCATCTGCTTTGTTATGACTTTGTTCACCGAGAGCTCCAGTTTAGGGAGATTGAAGGAGGGTTGCCTCCACAAATAGATTATCATGACCATCAAAATAATGAGGATTCCTCTCTGCCTTTCTTAGTATCGTGTAATGAGAAGCTGGTTTTGGTAAGCAGATTAGAGAAGAGAAGTGGGGAATTTAGAAAGATATGGGGTGCTTTCCCTTTTATCAAGCACACTTTGGTGGGGATATGGGAATTAGATTCAAGAGCAGCAAACAGTGAAAAATGGTCTCTCATTTCTGTTACTCCCCCAGATTTGTTGGAAGAGACAGTCAAGTCATCTCACGGAACAGATTTCATGGTTGCCGCTTCATCACATATAATTTGGCTTACTATTAAAGGAAGCATGAATCTGCTGACCTTTAATTTGAGGTCTATGGAATGGAGTGTGTTGCCAGGCTGCACTAGCGCTGAAGATCAGGCTGATTGCACTCCAAGAAGAGCTATCTGTACAACCTTTCGAATTTCTCCATCTTTGAATTTGTCCACAAATCCATCAAAGCCTCTTGAATAAATAGGATACAATTGTGAAATTAAATTGAAGGATATTAGTTTGAGAGGGACCTGTAGAGATTTTATCTACACAATCTGTAAGTAAGAGAGATAAGATTTCATCTTTCCAATAAGTTAGTAATTTAAAATCGTTTATTAAAATGAAAAAAAACTCTTAAAATTTTCTATTTAAAATGTTAATAATTGTAGAATTTAATGATTATGATTATTAATTATACATACAATTTTCTTTGAAAAGTTTTATCATTGAATTAAAATCTCTTATATTATATCTAGATAGTTGTAATATAATATGTAAGAACTAGACAAAAATCCAATTTAGCTATAAATAGGATGGATGTTGACAAAGGTGAATTTGTCTTCACATCTACCAATTGCATTATTTTTATAAATTTTAAGACTTCTTCAACAATTTCAATTTGTATACCATTTAAGATTATTGCATTTAATAGAAAAAGCCTTTTTAATGTTCTTTTAAGAAAAACATTAAACTGAATGCAAACACAATTTTGGAATTTCATCTTTTTCACTCAACAAAAATATAGTAAACCAAGTAAAAATCAAATATTAAATTAGGGGATTCTAGAGGATTAGAATATTATTAAGATTCCAGCTGAATTAGGGGTAGATAAAATTTATAATATTATATTTTTGTGATAGTCCCCTATGCCATAAGTTCCTAGAAATTGTATTTTAGAACATTGTAGAAACATGTCGGCCTATTCTAAAGACCTCGATATAAAAGCGCAGATGTAATTAGTTTAAAGTGTGGCAAATCAATTTGATTTGGTGCAGCAGCACATTTATAATTTCTGTGTGTTTATTCATGATCTGATAAGTTTGTGTTTCAATATTGTGTTGGTGATCCAATCGATTCAAATCAATTCAGGGAGAACTGAGTTTTGCTGCAGTTATGTAAAGACCGCTGGAGCAATCATAGATCATAGATTAGAAAAGTCCATCGATAAATGAAAGAGCACGACGTATTTGTAAGGAAAGAGATTACTAATTTATAAGCCACTGTCATCTCATACATAACATGATAAACGACTGATTTAATGGACGGTCGATTTAAGCCTGACTAACAAGCCTGGAATTTGACGGTCACCCCTACCTGCCATATGATCCCCTACCTCTCATATTATTTTATAATTATGGTTTGATCATTTTAATGTCTTTTATTTTAGATTTTAAGAAGAATATTGATTGTCAAAATTTTTAATAGACAAATAATTTAATAAATCATTTTCAATTTAAATAATTAGTAATACATATATTAAACATAATACATTAATCAAAGAAATAAACAAAAGTAAGAAGTCCCTCCTTTCTTTACATCATCCGATAGAGACTTGTAAATCGATTCTTTGGCCTCCTCTATCATTGCTTGGATCCCCATAGAATACATGACTACTGCTTTTCTCTGTAGGTTAGAAATAAAACAAAATATATATCACAGTATACCTAACCTTCAACTAGATCATAGGATTTAACTATTACATTTTTAGAGTTAAGAAGTAGTACTACCCAAAGTTAACCACTATGGATTCTAAAGAATTAAGAAGATTAAAAGCCTAGATTCCATATATTTGGAGTTTATAGATTATCAAAGAAGCTCCCAAATATCCTCTATTGAAGGAAAAACATAGTATAGGATAGCTTTTAATTATGATTAGTACTTCACCTTGAAAGACTATTCAAATGAAAGAAGAGTACTTGCTACAATTGAATCCATACCTGAAATACTTTCCTTATTATACAAAAGACAACACCATTGTTCCCCATAACATTAAATTAGTAGAAAGGCAACTCATAAAGAATCATGAAGAACCACTTAACAATATGTCAACTTATAGCATGGATACTCTTTATCCTCGTGAATAAAATAGAAGATCCAATAAGTAACAGAATCTAGATCTATTAAATATCACTTTCCACAAGTCTACAAAGAGGATGCATGAACAAATGAACACACACACATAATTTTCCAAGTTAGGTGGCTAGTTACGCCCTTTTAATAGCATCAGAGGGTCTCCTTAAGAACATGAGTAAATGATTAAAATACTTTTATAAGGCCAACCTTGCGTAAGCCTCTATTATAAAATTTAAGCCCTAATAAAATAAATATGTTTATATCTTGATGCACATGAGATAAGAGAAACATATCAGAATGTCTCCTCCTAATCATTTGGTCCATCAATAGACCACCTATAGACTAAGATATGGTAGCAAATTTAGAATTTACCAGGAATTATATGCATTTATTCATTCTATCTAATAAGATTTAATCATTTATGAGACAAAATTGTGTTGAAGAAAATATTTTTTGGGATAATGACATCCTTACAATCTTACCTAGTGTAGGTAGATTAAGTGCCAATAAATACAGAAAGATAACAAGGGACAAAAACTAAGTATAACCTCAAATAAAATCTTAAGAGTGTCAAATATGTTTTGAAATTAATGCAGACAATAATCTAACTAATGGCCTGCTCTCAAATATAATGAGAGTTGAAAGCCTAAACTATGCTAGTTGCCAAGTTTAAAAGCTTCCATCAAGGATATTCCTGAAAAATCTATGTGTGAATACTATAGTAAAGAACAACTAGGTCCATTAATAAGAACACATAACAAAAAGTAACAATATCTTATTCTAAAATTTGCTAAATTTGAGAATAGATCTTTAAAAATTATAAAATCTTTACTAGATCTAAAAATAGGTTCATGTATGAAAAGGAAAAGGGAGAAATAAAATTATATATCTTTGAAAGAATATATATATATATATATATATATATATATATATATATATATATATATATATATATATATATATATATATATATATATATATATATATATATATATATATATATATATATATATATATATATATATATATATATATATATATATATATATATATATTTCTGTGTGTGTGTGTGTACATATTTGTGTGTGTGTGTGTGCATCTTTGTGTGTATATATATAAGTCTAATCACAGAAACCCTACATATAAGAAAAATTGAGTCATTAATCAAAACATATAACTCATAATAACTCAACCAAAACTGGATTAGAAGATCATTTTGTAAGGCAAGCTACAATATATTAATCTGTAGATTTTTTTTAAAAAAATGGTCTATCCACATATGAGTTAAAACATTATTGGAGAAGTCCAAAAGTTTAGAGGAAGAATTCTAGCCAAAATTACATATGTTTGTGCTTAAATATAAATATTTCCAACTGTACTATAAGGACCCATAGTGAGACTCATCTCAATCCTATTAGTTACATCTTGATTTTTCTTGAAATTCCAACCTCCGCAACTGGTCCATTTTCCTTATCGTCATCACTATGTCCCACCTTATCCGCATCTAGGAATCATTCCACTACATTCCAATGTTTCTTTTCCCTTATATGCATGATGTTGAGTAGAAATAAACTCCAATTATACCAGCAAGAAATATTCAAACAAAGATCTACGCAAGTCTCTAATTGTTGGTTTATCAATACAAACGTGAAGAATGTTAGCAAAAAATACAACAAATATCTCAGAGTTAGTTTTGGGCCTATCATTTAACAAAGAGAATTCCTTTCCGACAATTTTAGACACCGCCCATATGATCAAGATATGTGTCGCTAGCATAAATTTGTACAGTCTGAGGTTCATAATTTCCCCCCAAAATGACATCTCCCTCTTCCCCAGCTTCATCCTAATAAGGGTATCCATGGTGCGTAGATTAGAGGCCTCCCAAATCCACTACACAAAAAAGAATCTCATACTAGAATCTAACAAAGGGAGAAAGGCCAGGGGTGATTAAAATGAGGGCTAACACCTAGAGTCTGTGAGAGATGCCATTGAAGAAAATGATGATGAAAATAATAAAGGGGATTAATTAGTCACAGTCATCTTATAATTATAAATTAAGTGGAATAATCGTACCTCGGTAAGAGATTAAGGAAATACTGCAGGAGTGAACAAATAAAGGACAAAAAGGTTTGAAATCAGAATGGACATAAAATAAAAGAGGTCAAAACTGAGAAGGGTGGAGTCCTAAACAAACAAGGGTTAGGATAAATAATGTCACTATTAAAATATAAGTTCATTAGAATACTATTGAAAATATAATCTTAACCACTTAGGAGCCCCCTGTTGGAGCTATGACATTTAGCTTAATTTATTGTTAAGTCATTTGCCCCTTCATTAGCTAGTTCATCAACTTGAGAATTACCCTCTATATGTATGTGATTGATAGTGATTTTTCTAAAGGATTGTAGAAGAAGAAGAAGTACTTTAGACAGAATGGTTCATTAAGTTTCCAATGTGGCATTGACCATTTTCTTAGGTCATTGATGATTATAGAAAAATCTCTTGCAATGACTAATTTTTCAATACCGTTTGCTTTACTCAAGAGGACCTCTTCTACCGAAGCCATTAATTCAACTTTGTTATTGGTTTCTATGCAAATAAGTATAGCTAGTTTAGCCAATTCCACTCCTTTCTCATTGTAAAGCTTACATCTATACCTTCTATATGTGGATTTCCCCTAGAGGTTCCATCAAAATTAAGTTTAACCCACCCAATTTTTGGGTGATTTCTAGTGACAAATGGCTCTAATCTAATTATTACCCCTAGTTTCTAATCCTACAAATGATGGATCTTAAGCCCAACCCATCTCCATCATATATTTTCATTCCAATAGGTCATCTCACTATCCATCATTTTTTTTTCATAATTATATGCTTAATAGTTTCAATGATGGAGACTTCTATTTTGTTTTTGATTAAGTAAAATAGGTTTTAGAGGGTTCTTGAAACCCACAACATCTTAAATATAGAAAAATAAAGATCAAGTCTCAAGGAAGAAAAAAAATGATGAAACAGGCTAGAGGAAGGCCAAGAGACAAACGACCATAGAGATAGAATAGTCAAAATAGAGTAAAAAAGGGACAGGGAAAAAGGCACCAGAATAAAAGGTCAGGAGAGATTCTTGAGCATCATGGCAGCATTGGTTTCGAGAAGCTCCATCTTCTCTACCACCTCCTTGATCTTCTGAATGTCTTTGGAGTCTTCTCCGTCTGTATTTTTCTTTGACCTGGCCCTAACTTTCTCTTCTCGGACCTTCATTGGGCTTCTCCTTTTTTTCCTCTTTGATAATCTATACATCCTTGCCATCCATCTTATCTTCCATTTTATCTATGAGCAATTTGATGTGCTCGTTGGAGGCTTTAAGGATATTGAATTTTTTCTCTGGTATACCTTCGAGGGTATCCTTAAGGCTTTTCATCTTATCTTCCATTTGGTTAATCCTTGACTCCAGGTGACAAAGATCCTTAGTGGCTTTCTGATCCTTTTTGTTTTCGATGCCTTGGGTTTTTCTTTGAGACCTTGAAGTTCATCAAAGAGCCATTTAAATGACCTGAACTGGTCCACCATACTTCTCTTTGCATAGCTAAGAACTGCATTTCCCTGGCCTTGTCGCTGAGAACGAACATGGCATCGTCAATCAGGTTCTCCTTCTGGATTCTGCCACCTATATCCTCGAGGATTTTGGGGTTCACAACTTCCTTGATTATCCCCATATGCATAGTGTTCATGTTGAAATTATGCCACACTTCTTTCCCCTTTCCAGAGTCATCACTATGATATTCCCTTTTGGACTAGTTCTTATAATCTAGAAAGTCATGTGGGTTGGGTGACTGGGTTGGGGGACTGGATTGAGGGATCTTCTTGGTCATCATTATGCAGCTATGTATTATGGTCCTGAGTCTTTTCATTATCCCTAGAAGGGGGAGGGGGAGCATAATCTTCGATAATGGTCAGATCAACAAAAAGACAGCTAGAGCATTCCCCTTTTGAATTGTTTTTCTTCCCCATGGTTTGTTCCCTATTCTTCCTAGCCTCTCCTCTAGAATTACCCACTTCATCATCAGTGTTCATATCATCCACATTGTCATGATTCTCCTCTTCTGAGGAGATCTCCTTTCTAGCCTATTTTTTCGAGGGTTTTACTTTTTATACCGAGCTCGTAGTTCTCTTCTTAGAGGAGGAGCAATGTTAACTAGTTGTCTCCACTCTATTTTGTTAACTATTTTGGAGGAAAATGTGTTAACTAGTTGGAAGCTTCTATTTTGTTAACTAGTTGTCTCCACTCCATTCTTTTCTCCTTAAACAACCTCCTATTATTCTTTTTCCATAATTCCCAAATAATTAGAGAGGGAGCTATTTTACACAATCCCACATACAAATAACACTTCTCCAAAATAGGTCATTCTTGAAATATTCCTAGGATGGTATTTGGGAAAGGTGAGCTCCACCCTAATTTGATACAAACCCATAACCAACAGTTGTAGGGAAACTTTCAATTGAGAGAATGGTGATCCCTATTCTCCTCTACTTTCTCACCCAAGGGACACCTATTAGGTCTCTCAAAACACATTTTCCTAAGCCTTTCAGTGGTAAGAATTTTATATTGGAGGGGTAAACATGATAATAGGACTAACTTTGGAAGGTGGAGTTTATCCCAGCATAAGTTTAAGGGGATAATTTTTTGGGATTTGATTTTCTAATTGGTGAGGTAATTGTAACCATCCTTACAATTACATTCCCCAGTCTTTGATCAATCTATATTTATCTTTTTGTGTGTGGGTGTGTGTGTGTGTGTGTTTGTGTGTGTAAGCCTAATCATAGAAACTGTACATATAAGAAAAATTAAGTCATTAATCAAAACATATAACTCATAATAACTCAACGAAAACTAGATTAGAAGATCATTTTGTAAGGCAAGCTATAATATATTAATTTGCATGTTTTTTTTAAAAAATGGTCTATCCACATATAAGTTAAAACATTATTGGAGAAGTCCAAAATTTTTTGGGAAGAATTATAGCCAAAATTACATATGTCTATGCTTAAATATAAATATTTCCAAGTATACTATAGAGTATGCTTATAATTCATAGAATCCTAAAGATTCCTTTCAACAAAAAACCCTAAATATTCTAAATTCTATAAGGATGCATAATGAGACTCATCTCAATCCTATTAGTTACATCTTTATTTTTCTTGAAATTCCAACCTCCTCAACTAGTCCATTTTCCTCATCATCATCACTACGTCCCACCTTATCCACATCTAGGAAGCATTCCACTACATTCCAATGTTTCTTTTCCCTTATATGCATGATGTTGAGCAGAAATAAACTCCAATTATACCAGCAAGAAATATTCAAACAAAGATCTATGCAAGTCTCTAATTGTTGGTTTATCAATACAAATGGGAAGAATGTTAGCAAAAAATACATAAAATATCTTAGAGTTAGTTTTGGGCCTATCATTTAGAAAAGAGAATTCCTTTCTGACAATTTTAGACACCACCCTTATCATGAAGATATGTGTGGCTAGCATAAATTTGTACAGCCTGAGGTTCATAATTTCCCTCCAAAATGAAATATCCTCTTCCCCAACTTTATCCTAATAAGGGTTTCCATAGTACATAGATTAGAGGCCTCCCAAATCCACTACACAAAAAGGAATCTCATAGTAGAATCTAACAAAGGGAGAAAGGCCAGGGGTGATTAAAATGAGGGCTAACACCTAGAGTCTGTGAGAGATTCCATTGAATAAAATGATGATGAAAATAATAAAGGGGATTAATTAGTCACAGTCACCTTATAATTAGAATTAAAGTGGAATAATCATACCTTGGTAAGAGATTGAGGAAATAGTGCAGGACAACTAGCACAAGCTAAAGGTAGAAATCATTAAAATCTAAAGTAAGGTCACTTATAACACCTAGAAATGATCTATATAATCATGTGGAGATCCCAGGTCTATTTCCTATTAACTAATGTCACATAATGAGATGGAGTGAACAAATAAAGGACAAAAAGGTTTGAAATGACATTAGAAATAGAATGAACATGAAACAAAAGAGGTAAAAACTAAGAAGGGTGTGGTCCTAAACAAACAAGACGTAGGATAAATAATGTCACTATTAAAATATAAGTTCATTAGAATATTATTGAAAATAAAATCTTAACCACTTAGGAGCCCCCTGTTGGATATATGGCATGAAGCTTAGTTTATTGTTAAGTCATTCTCCCCTTCATTGGCTATTTCATCAGCTCGAGAATTACCCTCTCTATGTATGTGATTGATAGTGATTTTTCTAAAGGATTCCAGAAGAAAAAGTACTTTAGATAGAATGGTGCATTAAGTTTCCAATGTGGCATTGACCCTTTTCTTAGGTCATTGATGATTATAGAACAATCTCTTATAATGGCTAATTTTTCAATACCGTTTGCTTTACTCAAGAGGACCTCTTCTACCAAAGCCATTAATTCAACTTTGTTGTTGGTTTCTACCCAAATAGGTATAGCTAGTTTAGCCAATTCCACTCCTTTCGCATTGTAAAGGTTACATCTATACCTTCTATATGTGGATTTCCCCTAGAGGTTCCATCAAAATTAAGTTTAACCCACCCAATTTTTGGGTGATCTCTAGTTATAAATGGCTGTAATCTAATTATTACCCCTAGTTTCTAATCCTACAAATAATGGATCTTAAGCCCAACCCATCTCCAACATATATTTTCATCCTAGTAGGTCATCTCAACATCCATCCTTTTTTGTTTCATAATTATACTCTTAATAGTTTCAATGATGGAGGCTTCTCTTTTCTTTTTGATTAAGTAAAATAGATTTTATAGGGCTCCCAAAACCCACAACATCTTAAAATATAGAAAAATAAAGATCAAGTCTTAAGGAAGCAAAAAAATAATGATGAAATAGGCCATAGGAAGGCTAGTAGACAAACTACCACAAAGACAAAACAGTCAAAACAGAGCAAAAAGGGGATAGGGAAAAAGACACCACGACAAAAGGTTAGGAGAGGTTTGTGAGCATCACGACAGCTTTGGTTTCAAGAAGCTCCATCTTCTCTACCACCTCGTTGATATTCTAAATATTGTTGGAGTCTTCTTCGTTCGTATTTCTCTTTGACCAGGCCCTAGTCCTCTTTCTCAAGCCTTTATTTGGCTTCTCCTTTTTTCCCTCTTTGATAATTTATACATCCTTGCCTTCCGTCTTATCTTTGATTTTATCTATGAGCAATTTCATGTGCTCGTTGGAGGCTTTAAGGATATTGAAGTTTTTCTCTGGTATACATTTGAGGCTATCCTCAAGGATTTTCATCTTATCTTCCATTTGGTTAATCCTTAACTCTAGGCAATGAAGATCCTCAGTGGCTTTATGATCCTTTTTTTTTTCAATGCCTTGGGATTTTTCCTTGAGATCTTCAAGTTCATGAAAGATCCATTTCAATGACTTGAACTGGTCCACCATACTACTCTTTGCATTGTTAAGAAGATTTGGCTCCATTTCCCTAGCCTTATCGTTGAGAATGACCAAGACATAGTCAATCAGGTCCTCCTTCTGGATTCTTCCATTTATATCCTTGAGGATTTTGGGGTTCACAACTTCCCTGATTATCCCCATCTGCATAGTGTTCATGTTTAAATTATGTCACACTTCTTTCCCCTTGCTAGAGTCGTCACTATGATACTCCCCTCTGGACAAGTTCTTATCATCTGAAAAGTCATGTGGGTTGGGAGAATGGGTAGAGGGATCTTCTTGGTCATCATTATGGACCTTTTGATTAGGGTCTTGAGTCTTTTTGTTGGCTCCAGAAGGGGGAGGGGGAGCATAATCTTCGCTAAAGGCCAGATCAACAGAAAGACAGGTAGAGCATTCCCCCTTTGCATTGTTTTTCTTCCCCGTGGTTTGTTCCCTATTCTTCCTGGCTTCTCCTCTAGAATTACCCACCTCATCATCAATGTTCATATCATCCACATTGTCATTATACTCCTCTTGTGAGGAGATCTCCTTTCTAGCCCTATTTTTGGAGGGTTTTTCTTTTTTGACCGAGCTCGCAATTCTCTTCTTAGAGGAGGATCCATCTTAACTAGTTGTCTCCACTCCATTTTGTTAACTATTTTGGAGGAAAATGTGTTAACTAGTTGGATTCTTTTATTTTGTTAAGTAGTTGTCTCAATTCCATTCTTTTCTCCTTAAACACCCTCCTATTATGCTTTTTCCATAATTCCCAAATAACTAGAGAGGGAGCTATTTTCCACAATCCCACATACAAAAAACACTTCTCCAAAATAGGTCATTCTTGAAATATTCCTAGGATGGTATTTGGGAAAAGGTGAGCTCCACCCTAATTTGATACAAACCCATGACCAATAGTTGTAGGGAAACTTGCAACTGAGAGAATGGTGATCCCCATTCTCCTCTACTTTCGCACCCAAGGGACACATACTGGGTCCCTCAAAACACATTTTCCTAAACCTATCACTGGTAATAATTTTATATTGGAGGGGTAACCATGATAATAGGACTCACTTTGGAAGGAGGAGTTTATCCCAGCATAAGTTTAAGGGGATAATTGTTTGGAATTTGATTTGTTGATTAGTGAGGTAATTGTAACCATCCTTATGATTACATTCCCCAATCTTTGATCCATCCAATACTTGGACATCTTCCTCTAGGATGAAGGATATTTTACTACTATCTAAGATCTTTTCTAACTCTACTTTCTCCCAAGTAGGGAGGTTCGTATTTTACATAGATTTCCATCTCCAGCCACTAGTTAAATCACCTTTATAGGGGATAATGTTTTCTTTTACCAATTGTACCCATAGGGATTCCACCAAGGATTTGAATGGCTCAAAGTTTCCCATCTTAACTAAAGTATTGTATAACCTCCCCTAGACTTTGACCATAATAGAGCCTTTTCCCCTTTGCCAAAATTATAGGTTATCCTACCTAAAATTATCTTCCTACAATCTAACATGAAGCTCCATATCTAGGATCCTCTCAAGAGGGAATTAATCCCTAAAAATAATAGAGGGGTCTTGACTGCTAAGGTACTTGTGGGATAGGATTTTTACCCATTTAAGGCACATATTTCTCAACATTCTCCATACCAATTTTTCTCCCAAGACCTAGCTTTGTTCCTTTATGTTCTTAATCGCTATAATCCCATCAATATCTGGTCTACATAGTCTATCCTAGGCGAAACGTGATATTTTCTTGCTTTCCCCAGAGCCTTTCCGAAAGAAGGATATGATGTGTCTATTCAACTCTTCCTTTTTTGAATGATGGAGGTTGACACATGAAGGTTGGCATATAGGCATAGCTGATAAGATAGATTTTACCACTAGTGCCCTCCCTTCAGAAGAAAGCCATTTATGTTTCCAAGATTCTAACTTTTTTTTTAGTTGATCAATCATTGGGACTCATAGCTTAGAGGATCCATTACCTTTATCTAAAGGAATCCAAAGATACTTATAGGGTAGCTCCCCCTTTTTCAAATTCAAGATGTTTGCATATGGTAGTTTGAAGACTCATTTCAATATCCCAGAAGAAAACTTCAGAATTATCAAGCTTAATTTATTGTCTAGAAGCTTTTGACTGGGAATCTAAAATTTTTGTATAGGCTAGTGCCTCATTTTTTATGACTAATCTTTTATAGCACAGTGTTATCTAAAAATTGCTAATTATCGGTGGCCTCTAGGTCACTAGTGATTTTAGTGCCTAAAATTTTTTTAAGGTTCTTAGGCGCTATGATTACCCTACCAAGTGACTCTTCCATGATGATAAATAAGAAGGGCGAGATGGGATAATCCTACCTCAAGCCTCTACAAGTGTTGAAGAACCCTTCTGGTGTTCCATTGACTAATATTGAGTTTTTGGGTGATGATATACATGAAAATACCAGATTAATCCATGGTTTGGAAAATAAAAAGGCCTCTAGGCATTTGCACAAGAAACAATAGACTACCTTGTCATAAGCCTTTTTGAGGTGGAGCTTGATGAGCATACTAGGGTTATCTTTCTTTTTAGTGGAGTGAATGGCCTCTTAGACTATAATGACAATGTCAAAAATAGATCTACCCGGGACGAAGCTAGTATGTTCCTTGCTTATCAAGAGGAGAAGAAGCCATTGTAGTCTTTTAGCCAAGGTCTTAGTTAGTAATTTATAAATTGTATTACACAATGCTATTGGTCTGAATTCATTAAAGCTTTCCACCTTATATTTTTGGGGAATTAATGCTAGGAAGGTATTATTAATCTCTTTGAGTAAATTTCCTAAATTTCTAATTCCTTCTAGGGCGTCAGTAATTTGTTACCCCACAAAGGCCAAACATTTTTTAAAGAAGCCCGCGGGGAATCTATTTGGGGCAGAAGATCTGATAGGATTCATTTGCATTAAAATTGTTTCAACTTCTTCTCTGGTAAATTTAAGCCATTAGGTCCTTGTTGTGCTCCCTAGATAGTACCTTAGAGATATGATTAGGGATATCTTCATGTTCCTTACGATAAGAGGTAGCAATATTAAATCAAATATTGTTCTTACAAATATTTTAAATAGTTTTCTTAAAATCGTAATTAATTTAAATTTTGAATAATTAATTTATTTTAATCATTAAATAGCTGAAAATAAAATTTAAAACATGATTTAATAAAATATCATGTATAATCCCTGAGAAAAGATAAAATAAATTATATAATAATAATAGAACTATCATATTGAATATAATTTATTAAAATAAAATTATTAATAATTACCTCAAAATAATGCCTTATCTATAATTCATTTGAAAGAAACTAAAAATAATTAATAATTTACAAACAAAATTATTACTATCCTCTAGTGTTTATTACAAATCAATAGCTACGTATAAATATACATATAATATAATGATAATTATTTTGAAAGTAATGTCGGCTTGACTTCAATCAAAAGTTACATATTTATATTGATTTTTATAGGATTATAACAAGTGATAGGTTGGAGAGATTACATATTTCTCCTTCATTCAAATGTTTATTATGTGATGAATGCAATGAAATAGTGAATCACCTTCTAGTTAACTGCCCCTTCGCTCAACAATGATGGCTATTTGTTCTCAGAAAGCTTAATTATAGTTCTCCTCTACCAAAAAAACATATGGGACCTCTTTCAAGCATGGTTGACGCTTTTCCCGAATTCTCTGTTTTCTAGTATTTGATTGTGTGCCCCTGCTACAATAGTATGCGCAATTTGGTGGAAAAGAAACAAACGTATTTTTAGAAAAGAATTTTCATCTATTGAGATGGTGATACAAGAGATTGAAAGATCACTATCAGAAGTTATTAATGCAAGCCTGAGTAGATGTATGGTCAACCCTGTCATTACTCCTTGGGATGGCAGGATCCTTCGAGAATGGAAAGCTTTAGTTATCCCATTAGGGTGGGGATTTGTTAAGAAAGCTCAGTTTTAGTTGATTGATCTAATGTGCACTGGGATCCACCATCACCGGGTATTCTGAAGCTAAATTTAGATGGGGCATTGAGAGGAAACCTTGGTAAATCGGGCATGGGAGCAGTTATTTACGATTACCAAGGGAATGTTAGGGCACTTACAACTGCTCCCCTGTCTGGAGGTACACATAACATTGGAAAAGATCATGCTTTATTTGGTGGATTAATTCTGATAAAAAAGGGTGATTTTCGTTGCTTGCACATCGAAGGGGATTCTTTGGTCATTATCAATCCCTGCATCAAAAGACAGACAAAAATCTTGGAAAATCAACAACATTCTTAATCAAATATGGAGACTTATAGACCAGTGCCAAGTCATGTATCTTTCACATACATTGAGGGAGGGGAATAAAGTGGTTGACCTCCTGTCGAATTTGAATGATACACTTCAAAACATGATTAAAGATAATATCGAAGGACACCGCCTCGATCTTGCGTATTCATTGTTGATATGTCATGATTGTTGCACTAGAAATAATTTTTTTAATTAAGTACAACTCTCATCATAATGGTCACCTTTTACTCTTCTTGTCGGATGTCATTCTCTCAGCCCAGCTATCGTAGGGACGCGTGGTGTCCTTCACATGCTTTAGCAAGGATAGTGGGTAAGTCGAAGGCATTTCTTCACATGGCGGATCTGAGATTGCATTTGTAAAATATGACACTTGAAGCGAGTTCATTAAATTCATTTATTCTCAGAGATTTCATAGAAGATGACATTAAAAATAAGATTCCTCGAAGTACACTCATCCCTTATTTGAGAGCTAACCGGCTACATTCTGTAGCATTCTGCATCAAAATGTCATTCTCTGCAGATCCCTGTGTGAAGTGCGAGACATGTTTAAGGTTTCAAAGGGAACTCTTGCGCAAGAATTATCGTCTCTGCTTACAACCGAGAGTGGAAGAAGTCATTCTTCCAATGATGATAAATGATGATACGCTGGAGGAGATGTTCATTATTCACTCTCCCTCCATTCGTAGGGTAGTTATTCAGGTCATAGGAGATGAAAATATTATGCCCTCATCAAAACAATTTTTATACCCGTCGAATTTGGTGTCTATCTTCTTGTCCACTGCCATGGACTTGCTGTGGTCTACTCATCTGCTAGAGATTTTAGTGGCCAAGGTCATTAAGATTCATTTATGGGAACACAACAAGTTAAAGACTGCTATGTAACACTATGATTTATGGGCTGGACATGCCTTAGTGGGGGGCTTGTTCTCGCAAAATCAATTACTCCTGAAGCATGAGTACCTGGTTACATATGAGGCGATGAAGAAATCCTTTGAAAAATAGAGTCCCAAATTCTTGAAATTGGTACTGCAAATGTCAGCTCGCGCTCTTGGTTATCAACGAGAGGAAAGGCTGAAGAAAGTTGGTTATGCTATGTTGGATTTATTGGGGCTTCCAAACAACCCAGTCCCAACTCCAACGATTCCCCTCCAGCTGACATCAAATTGGACTCAGCCCTCTTTTTGGGTGAAATGGAATGTTTGGGAGGAACCAAAGTGTCCTCTAAAGTCATCTCCCATACAAAATCCACAATGTGTGCACGGGGCGGTGGGTTCATCCTATCGGTTATATAGTGAGACAACTTCTGGGTGGTCTCCAATGAAACATACTGCTCACGGTGATGGGTGGGAATCCTCAGTCCCTGAAGGCTTTTCTCCTACTTGGGACTCAGGTGATGGCACGGGTTGGCGGTCGTCTTCACAATGAAACTTTGGGTGTGCTTCAACAGATGGGTACACATGGAAGGGGTCGGATGAGTCTCCAAAACATGAGAGAGACTGTGCTCAGATGGAGGAATAAGCGTGATTGACTGTACATCTAGGTACATATTTTTATTTTTTGATGCCGCTCATAGTATACTTTGTAATTCGGTTTCAGTTGGTGGCTATATAGAACCCCTTTAGCAGTTTGTGAACTCTATGTCTTTGAGTTCAATTTTGTATTAAAATATTGATGTATATACGATGTAGTAAGCGATGATACCGGATTTTCTTCTTGATTTTTTCCCCGTTGAGCTTTTGAATTAGGTTTTTTAATTAGGTTTTTTAATTATATAATATATTCAGTGGCTCGCCCACTTTTACCAAAAAGAAATAAAATTAATATTATTTATTATTTTAAGTAGTTAATTTTATTTTTTTTAAGAATTACAAAAAAAAAGAATTATATTGTTTATATATTTATATATTGTAAATTACTAAATATAATTTTAAAATATATTAAATTATATGATTAATTTGTATATAAAACTTATAAACAATGAATCTCACGACTAAGCATAATTTAATTTAATTTTTAACTTTTTAGATTTGATTTTACTTATAATTTTTAATTATCTTTAAATAATTTAATATAGTTTATACAATATAACTTTCTTATCATAATGATATTGAATATTTTTGTGTCTATTATAATAAATTTAATTTATAATTAGTTATAATTTAATAACCATTTAATATTTAAGTAAATTCAATAAGTATTATACAATACAATGTCCTCCTTTAAAAAAATATGAATTTAAAAACAAAAGTTTTTTATTATAAATTTATAAAAATTAAATTATCAAAATATTAATTTAGTAATACATGAACTAAATATTAATTATAAATTAATCTGAATGTAAATTAATAAATTAATATTAAAAACATAATTAACATAATATTAATAATATATTAATAAATTACTACCCAAATTATTAATTGGAATACCTATTACATACCAAAATACAATTACTAGTTAATAATTTACAAACAAAATTATTACTATCCTCAAAACAACAAGTACCTATTACAAATCAATAGCTACGTATAAATGTACATAGAATATAATGATAATTATTTGTAAGTCATGTGGGTTTGACTTCAATCAAAAGTTACCTATTTATATCGACATATATTTATAGTCGTTATACAGAAATGCTTATATTGAACTGATTGTCCAGGCTGATCACTTCAAAATTATTATAAACCTCTACAGGAAATTTCAAATTTCAAATCTACGATTCTAGGACTGATGAGTGGACGGATATCACTAATACATTTTAGCACTTTTGTTCTTATTTTTATTGTTGGAAGAGCACACTACACAATGGAATGGCCTACACGACGGACTTTGGTCATCATCTCCTTTTTTATGACTTTGTTCACCGAGAGCTCCAGTTTAAGGAGATTGAAGGAGGGTTGCCTCCACAAATAGATTATCATGACCAGCAAAATTATGAAAGGTCCTCTCTGCCTTTCTTAGTATCGTGTAATGAGAAGCTGGTTTTGGTAGGTAGATTAGAGAAGAGAAGTGGGGAATCTAGAAAGATATGCGGTGCTTTCCCTTTTATAAGCACACTTTGCTGGGGATATGGGAATTAGATTCAAGAGACACTGAAAAATGGTCTTTCATTTCTGTTACTCCCCCAGATTTGTTGGAAGATACAGTCAAGTCATTTCATGGAATAGATTTCATGGTTGCTGTTTTATCAAATATAATTTGGCTTATTATTGGGTTTTCTAAAGCATGGATCAATTTGATATTTTATTGTATTTCAACTCCTAAATTCTCTTTCTTGGTGAATGGATCGCCACAAGGCTTCTTTGAAGGCTCTAATGGCATCAGACAAGGAGATCCATTATCGCTATTTTTATACATAATTATGGCTGAGGCATTAGGGAGAAGTATGATCAGTATGCAGGATCAAAACCTAATCAATGGCATTACAATATCCTCATCCATTCGACCAGTTACTCATCAAAAATTTGCAGATGACATTATTCTCATGGGTCAAGGGAGTATCTAGGAAGCTAAGCAGATTTCCAAGATACTAGATCACTATGGACAAGCTTCAGGGCAACTAGTCAATAAAGAGAAATCAATGGTCTTCTTCTTCCACACAAAAAACAAAATCCAATAGAAAATTGTAAAAATTTTGGAATGTAAATTAGGCTCTCTCCCATGTCCATACCTGGGCATCCCGATTGACAAATACCTCAGAACAACATCAGTTTGGAAACCTCTCAATGAAAAGATGGACAGGGAGATGGATAATTGGAAAACCAGATGGCTATCTTGGGCTGGGAGATTAGTCATGATCAAAGCAACATTATCAGCAATACCAATATACCTAATGTCTTGCCTTTCACTTACCACAGAGGGATACATGGATATGGTGAAGAAACTTAGGAAATTCTTTGTGCAGGGTACAGATACTAAGAGGAAATTTGCATTAATCTCATGGGATAAAATATGTAAACTGAAATCTTCTGGTGGCACTGGCATTAAAAATCAATTATGGCAGAACCAAGCTCTAGGTGCAAAGCTTTATTGGAAAATAGTGAATAATCAGGATTTCAAATGGATTAGAATTCTCAGAGCTAAATATTTAGGCAACTTTAATAAGGAAGATATAGTCAGAATTAAAGAGTTCCCAAAAGGCTCGAGAATATGGAACTTCATAGCTAAGTGAAGACATATTATTAACAATAACATATCTTGGAATATCAAAGATGGAAAGGAAGTGAGATTCTGGGAAGACTCTTGGGGTGGACATCCAACCATCAATTCACAGTTAGGCCCCAATCAGATCAGTCATATTTGTACTTCATCCTGGGGGCCATATCTTAGTGACTATATCATCCCTTCATCCGCTGCTGCTATAGATGGTTCTTGGGAGTGGAAAGACTTCTCATCACTTCAATTAGATACAAGAGAGGTAGATAAGCTCAAAACATTGATCAAAGATAGGCCCTTTCTTCTCAAACAAGGAAAAGATGAAATCATTTGGAATGGGGCAAAATCAGGATCCTACAGTGTCAAAGAGGGTTACAATCTTATAGCCAAATCATCCACATCTAAAATAGAAGAGATCCCAGCACAATTATGTTGGAACAAGGTTGGACTCCCAAAAGTTGGGTTATTTATGTGGGCGGCATCCTAGGGTAGAATTTTAACTGCAGATAAATTTATTAAGATGGGATATCAGGGTCCATCCAGATGCATTATGTGTTTTAAGAATGAAGAGGACGTAAATCATCTATTATTATCCTGTCCCTTTGCTAAAGATTGTTGGTACTAGCTTTATTCAAGATTAGGATGGTCATCAGCCCCCCCAAATAATTTACTCTAGCTTTTGATGTCATGGCCACAAATCATGGGAGGAAGTTTATTCATTAATCTATGGATGATCTCTCCATCAATTCTGATTTGGGAGGTTTGGAAAGAAAAGAATAGAAGATTATTCCAGGATAAATTTTTGAAATTTGAAACTATAATTAACAAATTGGAGGCAGCCATAGTTGAGGTAATGAATTCTCCGATCCAAACTCAATCAGCACAACACAAATTTTTTACCAGTTGGGATGATCAGATGACAAAGAATTGGTTTGGGTTAAAAACTCCAATCACCATAGGCAAAGGATATAGAAGAAATCAAGAACTAAGGAAGGCATGTGTCTGGAAACCCCCTCCAATTGGATGGTACAAATTAAATTTTGATGGAGCTTCTAAAGGTAACCCAGGCCCCTCAAGAGCGGGATGCATCATACGCTCTACAACTGGGAATGTGATTGCCAAACAAGCCATACCATTACCCAAAGATACCAACAATATGGCAGAATTTAAAGCACTATTGTCTGGACTGATACTAGCTCGGGAAGTAGGGATCTCAAAGCTTAAAATTGAGGGAGACTCACTGATTATCATCAATGCAATCAAAGTCAGATCAACCCCAAATTGGCATCTCATGGCAGTTTTAGAGGTAATCTTACAGTTAATCGATAACTTTGAATCGAAAACCATTAACCATACTTTCAGAGAAGGAAACACTGAAGCGGATGAGCTGGCTAATCTGGCAGCTAGAGGAACAAATTTGAAAATTCTATCCAACATCAGCGGAGTTTCAATGGAGCTCATTGAATCTAACAACTAAATCAAAATGGTCAAATCAGGTCCTGATATATTTTTGCCTCAGAAGTTGACATAATGGCTCCTTGTGGTGATAAGATGGGCGTCTTCTCTCATAGCGCATAACACATGTAGGAGTTTAGAACATTAAATGAGGAGTTGGATTAGGACAAGAGGAGTAGATACCTATTGTACATTGAAGAGTGACAGTGTCTGGACATGAGTTTTCTTCTAGTGTCAAAAACCTTGGTTGTTTTTAGTCATTTACCTCTGCGTAGTTAAATCTCTAACACCGACATTTCCTATGTGTGCTGCTGCGATTGTGTGGGGCCCAATTCTTTATCATGTTAGTCATCGCTAGGTCAGGGAATGAATAAAGTCTATCTAGTGAATGGGAGTTTGCCTTTATTGCTAAATCTCAATGGTGGGACATGGTTTTCGGATGAGTCAAACCTTCTTGACATGTCAGCGCATCAACGGTGGTCGCTAAAGTGCAAGGGATTTGTCAGAGCTATGCGAAATCACATCGGCTGTTGATTCTTCTTTATGGTGTAGGGTTTCAAACTGTGGGTCCATGGTGACATGTATGCACAAATGGCACTCCCCTATTGGCTGAAGGAAATAAAGAGGTGGAGTGTTAGAGATTTTGATCGATGGTTGGCCTATGATCACATGGAATTCTCAACCCATGCGATCATGTGCCCACCGTTCGATAAGGAAAATATGAGGTGGAGTGTTGTCAGCGGGGCCAGGGTTAGAGATTTTGATCGACGGCTGGTGTGTGATCGCATGGAATATTCTCTCCCCATGCGATCATGTGCCCACCGTCTGATTAGATGTCGTTGGTTTGTCTGCAGTGGGACCACGTGATGATTCATTATCGAGGTGTCAGGTTGTGATTGGCTGAGCTAGTAAGGGAATGTTGACACATCGGGGGGCCTAGACTTTTCAGTGGGGTCATAGCATGGATGATTTGATGGTGGGTGCATGTTCTGGTAGAGTCTTGGAGGTCTACGTGAAGATGTGACGACCGTCGATCTTCCGGATGCAGGCCCAATCAAATTTCTCGCCAGTTCGCGGATAAAGTGGGCACTAAGGTTTGTGGTGAGTGCTGGAGGCTTGTTGCATGTTCGCATGAGCCAGTTTTGAGTTATGCGATCATGCGACAAGCCCTTTGTGGTAACTTTATGTGGTGGTGGTTAATGGTGGTAAAGGGCTACGATGTGTTGCATGTTTGCATAGCCCTTTCCCTGGCTATGCGATCATGCGACAATTGTTGAAAGACATTGTTGCGGAATTAAAGGTGGGTCCATGTGTTGGGTCTTGCCGACGTGTCCCTTTCTAATTGACCAACAAGTGCTGAGATGGATATGCATCGTGGGTCCCATAGCCAAGGGCAGGTAATGATGGTGAAGGTTTATGGGGTGTCGCATGTTCGCATAAGCCATTTTCAAACTATGTGATCATGTGACAACCATTGAGGGAATGTCGGCGTTGCGGAGTTAAATTTGCCAAGCCCGTGAAACATGATGATCTAATGGTGGTGATATAAAGTAGATCTCAGTTCAAATGTTGACCGTTGATAGACTGTTGGCACCCTGAGGATGACCGTTGCATTTCAAGTTCAAATTTGCAGAGGATTTTTGTGTTAGGAAGTACCAGAATTGATGGCTTTAGCAGCGGTTTTCAACTGGTTTGGTGGCCCAGTTATTGCCGACTGATCCAAGGGGCTCAGTGACCATTTGCAGTGATGTTTTGTACTTGGTGGAGTAGTTTTTTAAGCTCGAGAAGCTTTTTATAGGCGGTGATTTGTACTGGCTTTCATGGCTATCCCTGTTTGCTCTATTTGTTGGCATTCCCTAACTACGCAAGTCTGACCAGTTGGTGGGCCTGGGTCTTCAAGGGCTTTAAAATGATTATTTGTCGCATGATCGCATGTCAAAATTTTTTGACATGCGACCATGCGACCGATTACTTCTTGTGTTGGGCCCATTGGAGGGGAGGGCAGTGGTCCTACTGGTGGTTATGTGGCATCTTGTGGTTGGCTATCGCATGATCGCATGTCAAAGTTTTCTGACATGCGATCATGCGACTGGTTGACACCTGTTCCTCAGCCCAGTGGTAGGTGGTGATGTGGCATTTTTTGATTGGTCGATGTGGTGGGGACATGGAAGTTATCAATGGGGCCATTGTCAGAGGGGTTTGTAGGTTGGCCAGCATGTATCAAGATTTACGGCTAGTGTATGATCTCAAGGAATATTCTTCCCCCTTAAGATCATATGCCGATTGTCCGATTAAAGGGGCTTGTTTTGAGTGGGTCCAACGTGCTATGGAGATGCTGGTGTGCATGATTTTTATTGGTCGAGGAGCGGTAATGTGGAAAGTTGTCAGTAGAGCTGAGGTTGTAACGTGTTTGATGTGGCGCCAGTTGTTTGATCTCGTTGACATGGTGGTTCCTAGTTGGAAGTTGATGGTGGCAAGTGCTGACTGTTTGTCGCATGTTTGCATGAGCTAGTTTCATGCTATGCGATCATGTGACAAACCTTGTGTGTTAGTGGTGGTGGTTATGCGGCTAGGTAGAAGGATGACGTGGAGGTGTGTCGCATATTCACATAGCCCATTTCCTGGCTATGCGATCATGCGAAAATTGTTGAATGTTGCCATTGCAGAGATAAGGCAGGTCCATGGTGCCAGTGTTGCCATGTTGCTCGATTTTGGTTGGCTTCTAACTAGTGATGTGGCCGGAGACTTTTGAGTGGGTTTGTGATCGCAGTTGCATGACTAAAGATAAAGGTTAAGTCACGAAGCCCGGGAAAAATAAGAGGGTCTACGGTCGGGACTTAAAGCTGGTCTCAGTTTGAATATGGGTCGTCGATTCCCTGCAAGCGCCAAGATATGACCGTTGTTTTTCAATTTTAAATTTGCAGATGGTTTTTGTGACAGGAAGTACCAAAATTGATGGTTTTAGAAGTAAATATCAGTATCAACCGATTACTGTTGCTGAAAGTTGAAATGATTTCATTCTGAACATTAGGCCCTACAATAGTGGGCTTGAACTGATGATAGATACTTTGTTAACTTATGTTTGTATTTATATATATAAAAATCTTGGCTTTGGCCCTTCATCGATCAAAACAAAAAAAAGGAAGCATGAATATACTGACCTTTAATTTGAGCTCCATGGAATGAAGTGTGTTGCCAGGCTCCACTAGTGCTGAAGATAAGGCTGATTGCACTCTAAGAAGAGCTATTTGTACACCCTTTCGAATTTCTCCATCTTTGAATTTTTCCACAAATCTAGTAGAGCCTCTTGAATAAATAGGGTACAATTGTAAAATTAAATTAAAGGATATTAGTTTGAGAGGAACCTGCACAGAGTTTATCTACATAATGTGTAGATAAGGGAGATAAGGTTTCATCTTTCCAAGAAATTAGTAATTTAAAATTGTTTATTAAAGAGATAAAAAAATTTAAAATTTTATATTTAAAATTTTAAAACGTTTTAAAAGTAATTATAGATACAATTTTTTTTAAAATATTTATCATTTAATTAAAATGTCTTATCTATCTAGATAGTTGTAATATAACATGTAAGAAGTAAAAAATAAATTCTTTTATATTGATTGAAACCTCCAATTTAGTTATAAATAGGGTGGATGTTGACAAAGGTTAATGAATTTGTCTTCACAACCACCAATTGCATTATTTTTATAATTTTAAGACTTCTTCTACAATTTCAATTTGTATATCATTTACAATTATTGCATTTAATACAATTTTTTTAATGTTCTTCTAAGAAAAACATTTAAAATGAGTGTAAACACAATTTTGTAACTTCATCTTTTTAACTCAACAATAGTTTTATGGTATTCTTGCACAAAGAGATTTACTATGTGATCTAATTTCTATATTTTAACTTGAAGAGTGTAATAATATATTTTCCCAATTGTGTCATATTATATTTATAGGGTATACACCTAATTTTATAGTACACTTGAAAAGGGAATGGTCTTTTGAAATGTCTAAACATAATCAAGAAGAGATTAAAGCAAATGGTGAAAGTAATATTGGTAGAGAATTTTCTCTAATCATTGAGTAAAATTTGTGCTAGTTTCCTAAAATATTTTCTTAAGGATGACTGACTTGAAGACTCAAGACTACTTATGTGGGTGATTCCAGTGGACATCCATACTTTTGAGAATGCACCTAGAGCGCTTTTCTATCTTGTTAGAGCTTTTTTGTTCTACAAAGAATTTTTATTCAAAGTCATTCCCTAGGGAATGAATGACGCAATGAATAACTGTTCAAATGTGCAAAATTTGTTTGAAAATACCTACTTTAGATGAAGTTGACACGGCTACAAGTGTGTGATTTTCTTCTTTGCAAAACATAATGGAATGCAAGTTGGTGGGATTTAGATGAGTTATTTCTATAAAAGGATAGGAGTTATTGGGGTTATGTGCAATATTGATCAATGAAAATGGCACATTTCATTGTTGGGATGGGTTTGCCTGCAAATAAAAACCCTTGGAATGAGAACTCGTGAAAAGTCTTGTAACCAAATCTAAGTAATGCAGAAGAAGACCAGTGGGATGTTATGATCATCCTCATGGCCACTGCATGGGAGTTGAAGACCAATCATGCTAAATATGGAAACAATATACTCCAATTCCTATGATGTACAAGATGAACTATTGGATACACTCTACCTAATCTGCATCGATGGGCCTCATTTTCCTTGAGTCTCCAATGTTTAGCAGTTAGTGTAACTAAGCGTTGTAAATGGAAATATAATAGTTTTTTTGGTCTCAAAAAATTAGTTTTTAGTTTTGAATAGACACTTGAAATTGTTGTATGCTGCTACATCCTTTTATTTTGTATAAGAAGGGATACCAAGTCCATTTAGAGGGTAGTATATATGAAATAGAATAGAATGTGCTGCCAAGTTACACTGCTGAAGATCTGGTTGATTTTGTTACTCCAAGATGACGCATCTGTGCACCCTTTAAAACTTCTCCATCTTTCAATTTGTCTCCAAATCCACCAGAGCCCATTGAATAAATAAGATACAGTTGTGAAATTAAATTGATGGTTACTTGTTTGAAAGAGATTTGTCAGAGTGATTATCTAGGGACAGGATTTTTTCTTTGTATTATGTTTGTAATTTAATATCTTTAATTAAAATAAAAAGTATATTTTTTCTTTAGATTTTGTACTTAGAAACTTTCACAATGATATATTTTGACAGTTATATTTTGATTAAAGGTTTTTAAACTTGTCTCGTCACACATGAAATCCATTTTTTAAAGAGTTTTTAAAGTTCATTTAACAATTATAATTTGTGTAAGATTTTCAATCAATACATTCAATAGACAAAAATATCTTTATAATGTTCATTTGAAAAAAAAATTAAAATCAGTCCAACCAGAATTTTAGAACTTTATATCATTATTATAATTTAAGTTCTTTTAGAATCAACATCCCAAGTGTATTTTAATTATTCTCACGCATATGAGTTTATCTTCATGGCTGTGCTGTGACTTCTATGTTTTACCTGGAAAAGTGTAAAAATGGTTTTTTTCCCATTGTATGAGTCATTTTTATGAGCTTGGCCTATAGATTAATGGTTCATTTGAAGAGGGTCAAATATAAGCTGCCAAAAATCAAAGCGAACTATGAATGACATATTGATACATGATTATGTCTTTACTTCATCAGAAAATTTTGAGCCATTTTATAAAAAATATTTACTACCAAACTTAGAACTAAAACTATGCTATCTGTAAAATAGCATGAGAGTGTTTCTGTCGATGTGTTCTTTTAGATATATTTGTTTGCCACATACATTTGCCATTTACATATTATGGATATTTCCTTCTATATTATAAAACAAGAAGAGTGAAAATAAAGCTTTGTTGCACTTACTAATTAGAAATTTATGTCGCAAAAGACATTGCTTGAAGGAAATAAAATTGTTCGTAGATATATAGAGGGAGTCCTCTAAAATAACCATTTGTTAGCGGAATAATTAAGGAAAAGGTAATGCGATTCATCAGGTCGACGGAGAAGAGAAGGTGATCACAGATGACCATCTGGTGCCTGGGGGCATTCAAGAGCAATAGACACTTATTAAAGACTATGAGGCTAGAGTGAAAGAAACAGAGAATCAAAGTAGAACAAAGTATTGAAATAGATCAAAACAGAACACTTGAAAGTAAAGAGAACAGAATAATTTAATAACCGTATGTTACAGCATAAAGGGAAAATTTTATTGATTGAGAGAAAATGCATACAACTCTGAACTCTACAGAGTTCTCTGCTACGACTTTGCTGCCCACATCTTTTCAAAGCAATTACAAAACTTCTATTTATCGACACCTCAACAAAACAGGTGATCTCCTTCATTCGGTGAATAGAGGCGGTGAAGACTTAAGACTAAAACAAAACTTGCAGTACAATGCAAGTAACCATCCAAATTAGTACGGTGAGGATAAGAACATATCAGATTTTCAAATTTGATCTTTACTAATCACATGGAGCACAAATAGATATCGTGTATATTTGGTGTTAGAGGAGAATGAGTCAGCACTATGATGGAAGAAATTACAATTATTTTTAACACTCTTTAATTTCTACCATATATATTGTTATTACATCATACAAACACCAATATTTTCTCTGTGAGTTTCAAACAGCTCCTTTGCCAAGGGCTTTGTAAATATATCTACAAATTGATGTTCTGTTCTACAAAACTCCATGCAAATTTGATTTCCATTTACCAATTCTCGAATGAAATGAAACCTTGTATCAATATGCTTACTTTTTTTATGAAAAATGTGATTATTTGCTAATGCAATTATAGATTTGTTGTCACAATAAATCTGAGTCGGTTCTTCTTGTTAATGTAGTAACTCAGTCAAAATCCTTCTCATCCAGATAGTCTGACAAGTTGTTGCTATTACTGCAACATATTCTACCTTAGCCAATGATAAAGCCACAATAGGCTGCTTCTTTGATGCCCATGCTACTGCACCCGATCCAAAACAAAGCACATATCCAGATGTGCTTTTCCTGTCATCAACACTACTTGAAGAATCACTATTAGAATATCCAGTCAGTTTAAAATATGAAACTGATGTATACAAAATACCAAAAAAATTTGTGGCAGCAATATATCATAAGATTCATTTTCTAGCGTGTCGATGAGTACTCAAAGGAGACTCCATAAACTTGGATATTAAAATTACAGAAAATATTATATCAGGTCTTGATGTTGTCAAATACATGATACTTCCAACCAATCCCTTATATAAAGTCGGATCAACATTTGACCCTTGATCATTCTTACTAAGTTTTGTACCAGTTACCATTGGTGTTGCAGCTGGTTTACAATTCAACATCTTAAACCTTCTCAAAACATCTTTAGCATACTGAGTTTGACATATAAAAATACCATCTTTAGATTGAGTAACTTCAATACCAAGAAAATACTTCATCAATCCTAAATCAGTCATATCAAACTCTGTTTTCATGCAATTCTTAAACTCATCTATAGAAAGATCTCCGACAAAAATCAAATCATCAACATACAGGCAAACTATCAAAATTTTTCCTTCTTGATTTACCTTTGTATACAAGGTCAGCTCACTTGGACTCTTGTTGAATCCTCTGCTATTCAAGTATTCATCAATCCTAGTATACCACATGTTGGGAGCTTGTTTCAATCCATATAACGCCTTATTTAACTTATAGACCTTATCTTCTTTTCCTTCAATCTCATATCCTCAAGGTTGTTTAACATAGACCTCTTCTTCCAAAAATCTATTTAAAAATGTAGACTTTACATCCATTTGATGCATTTTCCATTTGTTTTGTGCTGCAATAGCCAACACCATTCTCATTGTATGAAGTCTGGCTACAAGTGCCAAAGTTTCATTATAATCAATGCCAGGATGCTGACTAAATCCCTGAGCTACAAGTCTTACTTTGTGTTTCTCAACCTCACCTTCAACATTTAACTTAGTCATATAAATCCATTTAACACCTATACTATTTTTACCTTCAAGTAAATCTACAAGATTCCATGTGTTATTTCTCTCTATGGCATCAATTTCTTCATTCATAGCTTTTACCCAAACCTCTTCCTTTACAGCTTCATCAAAGTTAACAGGATCATATGCAATCAATACAAAATTTGAAACTTGATCTAATTCTTCATTCTAATCATATAGCACTCTTAAACTTCTAGTCTTTTAACCTTTGATTCTATTCCTTAATGAAGCTAATGTGGGACTTGATTCATTGCTAACCTCTGATTCTGTTGTTTGCTGTCCACCATGACTGGATGGTTCACCATGCTCTTGAGTTCTAGGCATTCTGAACTGCAATGGACCAGCACTTGGAAATTGTCTTTTTGGACTAGTTACAAGAGGTGTATGTGCTTGTGGAACCATTTGTCCATCTTGTATGTATTTCTCATTTGCATCATCATCTCCATGAGATAAAACAACTCCCTCTACAATAAATTTATCTATGCTTCCATCCCAAGACTCTTTTTCCATGAACTCAACATCTCTACTAATAATAGACTTCTTCATGGTGGGATTATAGAGTCTATATGCCTTAGACTCTTCACTGTATCTAATAAAAATACACTTCTCACTCCTATCATCTAGCTTCCTTATCATCTCTTTGGGTACATGCGCATAAGCCACGCACCCAAAAATCCTCAAATGAGATATGCTGCAATACTTACCACTCCAAGATTTTTGAGGAACATGGTGCTTCACACTCTTTGTGGCACTCCTATTTAGGATATAAATAGAAAAAATAATTGCAGCTACCCAGTATTCATTTGATAGATGTTTCTCCTTCAGCATACTTCGAGCCATGTTCATAATGGCTTGATTCTTCCTTTCAGCTACTCCATTCTGTTGTGGAGTATAGCGAGTAGTAAGATGTCTCTTGATTCCATGATTCTGACAAAACTCAATGAAATTATTTAGCATATATTCACCTCCTCTATCTGATCTTAGAACTTTAATATATTTTCCAATCTCTTTTTCAACCATAACTTTAAACTTTTTGAATATACCAAAAACTTTTTACTTTTGCTTCAAAAGATAAACCCAAGTCTTTCGACTATAATCATCTATAAAGGTTAAAAAATAACTCATACCAGTGAAAGATGGTGTTTGCATTGGTTCACACAAATTTGTGTGTACAATCTCTAATGGAGATTTTTCTCTATATGAAACTCCTGAAACAAATTTCTCTCTGTGATGTTTTGCAAGTATGCAACTTTCACATGAGTTTTCTGGTTACTGTAAACTAGGCAACCCTTTCACCATCTTCTTTTTCTACAGCAAATCTAGACCACCAAAGTGTAAATGGCCATATCTTAAATGCCATAACCATGATTCATCTAAACTCTTAACTTTATAAGCATTCAAGGAGTTAGAAAGTTCATTTCTTATAGTGAGTGGAAACATTCTATTCTTAGTCATCTCTACTCTTTCTTGGATACTTATCAATGATTGTACATACCTCATTTTTGAAGAATAATCTGTACCTTTTCTCTATTAGTTGTCCAATGCTCAACAAATTGCATTTTAAACTAGATACATAATACACATCATCTATTGTTCTTCTTTCACCACTCTTGGTATACACAGAAATCACTCCTTTACCATTAACACTCACCTTGTTATCATTTCCCAACTTTACCTCAAACTGAATATTGGTGTCTAAAGTGGAAAACAACTCTTTGTTTCCAGTCATATGATTGCTACAACTGTTGTCCAAAAACAAAACATCATTCAAACTTTCTTGGGTTATATTACAGGTCAGAAATATAGGTTTCTTATTATCTTCATATTCCTCTGTAATATGTGCAAACTTCTTACTGGCATTTGCTTTCTTCTTCCAGCAATTATTAGCAAAATGACCATACTTTTTGCAATAAAAACATTATACTTTTGACTTATCATACCTCTGGTTTCCTTGTTGCCAGGTTCTACTATTACTCCCCCTCAAGTTAGAAGGGATCCTTTGAAATTTCTCTTCAGATTCTGAATTAGTTATATTGTCTCTTTGAATAATAGTTGTGCTTCCTCTTCTATTGTTACTAAATCTTCCTCGACCTCTACCTCTACCTCTAGTAGTTTTTAGTGCAGTTTTGAAAGCATTCTCCTATGGATTATCATCATACCTTGTCATCCTTGATTCATGTGCAATCAATGAACCAGTCAGTTCATCTATATGCATTTTACTTATGTCCTTAAAATCTTCTATGGGCACAACTATAGTCTCAAACTTCTTTGGTAAACATCTAAGAACTTTCTCAATCACTCTCTTATCTAAGAGGTCATCACCGTATTGTCTTAATTGATTAACAATATTCATGACCTGTGTCATGAAACCATCCACAGTCTCGTTGTCTTTCATCTTCGGATTCTCAAAATCTCTCCTCAAGTTTTACAACTTAACATTCTTTACCTTGGATATACATTGGTAACAGGTTTCAAGTGTGTCCCAAGCCTTCTTCGAAGAGTCTACACTAGACACCTTTGGGAATATAGTCTCATTTAAGCCTTGGTGAATAAGACCAAGAGCTTTATTATCCTACTTTTGATTCTCCTTCAATAGATTTCGATCAACATTTGATAGAGCCAATCTGTTGCTTGATTAGGAGGCTCTGAATATCCATCAGTCATGAATCCCTAAAGACCATCAGCATGAAGCAATGTTCTCATTCGAATAGACCAGGAATCATAATTTTTATTAGTCAAAATAGGAACTTGAGGCAGGGCTGAACTATTTGAAGCCATCTTAGTTAAGATTTTAAATGGCTACACTTTCAAATGAAAAATATAGAGACTCTTTTCTCAACAATCTTTCAACTTAGTTAGACTATCACTATCTTTAAATAACTAACACTAAGCAGCCTCAACTTGGCTCTTCTAGATCTTGAAAGCTCTTTGGCTCTGATGCCAAACTGAAAGAAACACTGAATCATAGTAGAACTGAGTATTGAAATAGATCAAAATAGAGCACTTGAAAGTAAATAGAATAGAATAATTTAATAACCATATGCTACAACATAAAGGGAAAATTTTATTGATTGAAAGAAAATGCATACAACTCTGTGTTGGAAATATAGTTGGGAAATGTGATAATGAGAGGGGGGGTGAATCAAATATCACCTATTTAACCATTTTAACATTTGTATAGCAACAACAAACCTTCATCAAAATAAAGTTTCTAACATACTAAGAAGCATTCATGAAAGTACTCATAACTTAGTAATTTTGGTTACCCAGAAACCCTTAAAAGGTAAAACTAGGGTGGGGATGATACCCACAAATCTTCACTACTGTAGTAATAAGTTTGCCTATTAGGGCTACAAAATTTGATAAAAAAAGGATCTACCCTATGAGGGGTCTGCCTTGTTAAGAGCTCAAAGACTTATATAGTCTACCTTGCTAAAGGATTTAAAACTTACAATAAAGTAAGCACTGGGTTAAGAGATTACAATAGGTCTATTAAAACCACCAGGTTAAGAGATTTACCCTGATACACTTGTTAGAATGTCTCAGTACTTGATCCTTTAGTTTGCACTATATGTAGATTATAGATCTTCTCCTTATAGTATTGTTTTGATCTCTTCTATCAAGTTTATCTCTTTTATGTCCTTCACTGCTTAACTCTATCATTGAACTCTGTCTGAATGCTTCATAGATTTGAATGTGCCTCTCTACTCATTCCTTCATACCACTTGCATCCTCTCATTCACTCTTTTTAGGGTTTAGATCTTATACTTATATAAACATTAAAACATCTTCATGATTCAAGATCTATGGTTTAGATTAACTCCTTTCGCCGCTTAAGCCTTACTAATTTATGATTGGCTCTAAGTATTACATAGGGATCAATGATTACAAAATTGATGCTTAATTTCACCTCCTTAATTACCTCAACAAACAAAATACAAAACATGAATGTTGGCCAAAATGATTTACCTCGATCACTGTGCCATAACAAACTCATATGTTGTTCCTGGCTAACTCAGCAAATGATGTTCTTGATGCTCGACATTCACTATACTCGGCATATGTTGATATCTCTGTTGCTTGGTAATCATTGCTTACATAGCTCAGCAAAAACGTAACTCAGCTAATACAAAAATACATAGTGACCATTGATTTACTCAGCAGTACTATTGCTCGATAAGTATACATTACATAACTCGGCCTTTACATAATGACTCAGTCGCAATGATGACCGACCGTCATTGCCTAGATAATGACTAAGTGTGACTCACTAATAGTCAACAAAACTATAGAGATCTACAGTCTCCCCCTTTGTCATTAGTGACAAAAACACTTTGTCATGACATTAAATTTGTAGTTACAAAACTACTTAGTATTAGCAGAATACTCCCCCTAAGATATATACATACAAAAATTTGTTACATTCCCTTTGTCTCGGTGCCAGAATATGTCATGTCACTTAATTTCCCCCTTGTTTTTGGCATGCCAGAATGATTTCTTCGGGAGTAGGGAACGTAATAAATTTCTCAAAAAATGGTTTATGAAACATCATAACCATATGTAATGTAGTGTTCCATCCTATTGTAGAAACCTTCAAAACTTCTGATTGCACCTCTAGCTTGGTAGCTAGATTAACTAGGCTCTCAGCTGTAAACAGATTTGGATCCTTCTGTGTTAAGTCCTTAGCCTTCGCTAACTCTCTTTGAATGGCCTCCAAGTGAGGTGTCAATATTTTTTGCATAGAGAGTAGACGAGCCCTTATCTTACCATCATTAGCCATCAGCTCGGCTATTCTTCCTTGTGTATGCATAAGCTTGGCATAATGTCTTGAACTTGTTTCTACATCCAAGCTTAAGGATTGACTAGTGGACTTTAGTTCTTGCTGTAGTTTATCTACCAGCCCTTGCTTATCCTCAGTGAACTATTCTACATTGCATAGTTTGGTAAATATAGATTGTGCACTCACAACTACTTCTTCGGTCTCTATTACCAAAGTAGAAAGTGCTACTTGTTTCACTGCAATCTCGGTAGATACTTTTTCCATCATCTTGGTCTCAAACTTTCTTTCTGACCACTCCAACAACTTATCACTGGCTCCACTTTCTTCATCAGTTACGTTCTGAACAATATGGACAAGTTGTTCCAGTATGGGAGCAGAACTATTTACATCAGACAACTCAAAAGCATCATTAAATATTTCTTTTAGTTCATACAAGACCTTCTTTTTCTAATGTTCACTTCTTAGTTCTTCTTGCCTACTTTTCCTCTTCAATAGATCTTGTAGTATTTGCATCTGCTCATAAGTTAAGTTATCAGAATCCCATTTCGGAATAACAATAACTTTGTCAATAGTTACCTCTAGTGAAGAGACTTTCATTTTCATTTTAAGTGCCTTCTTTGGTGTGCTCCCACTTGGCATCTGTACAAGAGCTTGTATTGCTTCTTGTTCCTTTAGCTCTTGTGTGTCAACAGCTTTGTCCTTTTCTCATTTTTCCTTTAGCTCCATATGAGAACTTGAGTCTTTTAATGCACACTACTTTTATTTATTGTCCTGTGACTCCTCGGTAGATGTAAGATTATTTATTGTTGCCGACTGATCCTATTCCTCGGTAGTGCTCATACCGGCTAGCATGTCAACTATAACAACTTAAGATTTGATGGGGGTAGTGTTACCAGTTGTTGCATCATCAATATTTGGAGAAGCTTTCACCTGTAGGAGTACATGATTGTTGCTCAACAAATATGTGTCTTTTTCTTTCTCGGCCTGTATATCTGCCTCGGTCAATACCTGATTATCTAGTGAGGTATCCACTATTATATCAACAATACTTACTTTTGATACCTTTTGACATTCTTCTTCCTTAGGAGCTTCAGTCTCCAAAATGGGTACCTCCATTGCATTTTGTGCTATGTCAGGCTCAACATTCTTAGATGTACTTGCACCTTGATGTGCATCCTTATCAATTAACAACCCAAAAATGATCTTCCAAGTCTTTAGACTTTCCTATACAACATCCTCAACCTTTAAATTTTGTGGGAAATCTAGGGCATGCACTAACCCTTGTTCGGCAACCGATTTATACTCCGGCTTCAATACTCCATTATCACACAATTTTTCATATGCCTTCCTAATCTCATAATCTCTAATTTTGCACATATAACAAGACCTAATATCATTCATTATCAACACATTCTATGGAATTGAGGATAGAGTAGCGGTAATATCTCCTTTAATCACAGTTTCCAGAATTGCCTTAAATTTCCACGGCTTGCAAACTTCATTCCTTACCAATTGTGCATTGAAAACTTCCATCCCTTGTTTCTTCATTGTACTAGATGATGATGATGCCATTTTAATTTAAAATTTTTGAAAAGAAATGTTTTCTCAGTAGTGTACCTTTCTCGTAAGTGTCCTGTAGATGATTTTGTCGATGACATGCTAAAAAGATTTGAAATCACCTATGACAAACTGGTTGCTCGCACTCTAAATCGCTCAAAGAAATCTCAATTCATTTGGTGAAATGAAATGGGTGGCAACTTTATGCTTTATAGATTCCAAAAAGTAGAATTAGGGCCTCATAAATGCTTTGTACAAATTTATTAAGTGGAATACAACTATCTCAGAAAACTTATGTTACAAGCTCGGTGTACATAGCATCTCGGCTACAATAGGTGCTGGGCATACATTGAAAACTTGGTCAAAATACTAACGCTCTGCATAAAAAATGAAATTCTCTATTTTGCTCAAATATGTCCTAATGCATCTTTATCTATGTAGATATGGATTTTTACTCAACTTTATGTTAGGAACTGATGTAAGATACAACATTCTAAGATTCAGTTCCAAACATACCTACTTTTCTTAGTTAGAAGAAGTGTGATCACCTGATCCATCAGATTTGGTGACCTTAGATGTGCTAGCTTCACTTGTGCTTTCTTCTTCTTTCTTCTTCCATGTCTTATTCATCTGATTTCTCAAATTTTCACGGATATCTTCATTTTGATTTTGATCATTGCTCAGAATAGGTGATCTACAATCTTTCTTTAGGTGACCTATCTTATTACACTTGTAACATACCATGCTTCTATTCATCTAGCTTTTGGATTTACCTCTGAAATGAGTCTTCATATAGTTTTCTCCAATGTGTCCATATTTTCCGTGTAGTAATGACAATTTAGTGTTATAATCCCAATTGTATGAGTTATTCTTTATAGGTGACTTAGTCTTTTCATTCGATGACCATCTAGGTTTAAATTTGCATTCAAATGCTCTATGCCCATACTCTTGACAGTTAAAACATTGACCTTGAAACTTAGGTGAGGTAGGTGGATTACTGACCTCAGACCTGCATTCATGTGCCTAATGTCCATGTTTCTTATAGTTAAAGCAATGCCCATTAAATTTAGGCTTAAGATCATACTTACCATGTTTTCTCTTGCATATGTTAGTTGTATGTCCCAGTTTTCCACAATGATGGCACGTGGGCTTGTTGTTCTTTGGTTTTGCGTTCTTTTGCTCTCCATTCTTTGATGATTCTCCTTATTCAATAGATGATGAATTCTCATTTAGTCCAAGTCCAGATCTATCACCAAATCTTGTAGGTGTCCTTAACATCTCTTCAAAGTATTTTGCAGCTTCATTAGGTTTGTTCATCCTTTCTTTGATTTCCTTTTCAGATCTTAGTTCATTTCTCAACTGATCATTTTCAGATCTCAGATTGTTGATTTCCATATCTTTCCTATCCAACACTTGATTAACCAGCAACAGTTGATTTACCATGTCTAGTTGATTGTTGGTCAACCTCTGCATGCCACTTATCCTTTCATGTAGTCTCATTGTTGTTTGTTTTTTATCTTCTTCAGGCATTGTCTTGTCTTCTTCAGCTTTCTTTTTCTGTTCAACTACTTTGCAAAGTCTGACAGATTGAATTTCTTGTTCTCTCCTTAGATTTCTGATGTCATCATTTAGTAGGGTATTTTTCTCCTATAGCTCTTTTATGGCTTTATCGCTTTCTATAGAGTTTCCTTTATCAAATAATCCAGTGGTATCTTCTTCTCGATATTGTGAATCATTTTGCTGAATAACAATTTCTCTCCTTCTACTTAAGGATTTATTCAGTTCACCTCTAGCTACTCTAGTTGTTGTAATGCTAGTTGCACATCTATGTTATGATTTTCTATAACCTTTCCTAGCTTGTAGATTTCCATCTCAAGATCTTTTTCTTCAATTGGTTAGACTTTCTATGAGAAACCTTAGTGCTCTGATAGCAATTGTTGGAAATATAGTTGGGAAATGTGATACTAAGAGGGGGGTGAATCAGATATCACCTATTTAACCATTTTAACATTTGTATAGAAAAAACAAAACTTCATCAAAATAAAGTTTCTAACTACTTCTTGGTAAGTATACATTATATAACTCGACCTTTACATGATGACTCGATCACAGTGATGACCGACCATCATTGCCTAGATAATGACTAAGTGTGAGTCACTAATAGTCAACAAAACTATAGAGATCTACACTTTGAACTCTACAGAGTTCTCTGCTACAACTTTGCTGCCCACATCTTCTCAAAGCAATTACAAAACCTCTATTTATGGACACCTCAACAAAATAGGTTATCTCCTTCATTTGGTGAACAAAGGTGATGAAGACTAAAGCGAAAAAGAAAACTTGTAGTACAAGGCAAGTAACCATCCAAATTAGTGTGGTGAGGATAAGAACATATCAGATTTTCAAATCTGATCTTTACTAATCACATGGAGCACAAATAGATACCGTGTGTATTATGTGTTAGAGGATAATGAGTCAGCACTATAATGGAAGATATTATAATTATTTTTAACATAGAGTGATGCAGGATAGAGATGTACTTGGTCACATTTGGGGCAAAATGCATGCGATCATGGAGGATAACCTAGAGCCTAGGGTGGGTAATAAAAATCATATAGTTGATGCCCCCCTCAAGGAACTGTCAGATAACCAAGACCAAGAATCTGATGAGGAGATCAACAAGATGGTGAGCACTGTACAAGAGTTGCTTCCCCATCTCAAAGAGGGTAAATTGTAGGACCTCATCCATGACTATCCATTAGTTGTAACCTTAAACCTAGAGGAGCCTAAAATGGTAACAACAACCATTTCACAGGAGGAATTTCTAGAGAATCCCAATGAATTGGCTGCCAATAAGGATAGGGTAACTTTCGGAAAATCTTGAAATGGGATGTTGTCTATTATTCCTCTTAATACAATAGAGATCATGGAATGTGAAAATCTAAATAAGGTGGTGGGAAGAGTTGAGTTTCCAATTAAATTTGGCTTACCATTAAAGGAAGCGTGAATATGTTGATGCTTAATTTGGAGTCATTGGAATGGACTGTATTGCCAAGCTATAGTGTTGATGATATGGTTGATTGGGTTCCAAGAGGAGGGATCTATGCTCCCTTTAGAAATTTTCCATCCTTAAATTTGTCTACAAATCCACCAAGCCCATTGAATAAATAAGATACAATTATTGGCCGTTATATTTCTTTTGATGCAATTTCTTTGCTTAATACAGTCTTTTCTTAATAGCATTGACCGAGTTTTCTAAGTTTTACCAATATAGTGTAAGAGTTGTGTATTTTTTTCTTAATTTCTTCAGAAATAAGGTTAGCATATAAAAACTCAATTCAGAAGGAATCCTTCTATATTATTCAATATCGAATAACTAATGTTACTTTTAGGAAAATCAGTAATCAGTAATGCATATTTTAGCATAGATCTTATATTTGGAATCCTAGATTAAATTGGTTTATAGGCCTATATACATTAATATTAACATTAGTAGCCACAATTAGAATGTAAAGAATTTAGAAGAATACTAAATTCTGGAAATGCACAAAAATGCTATGTTTTAGCAATGGATAAAATTCAAAAAATCCCCAAAATAGGGAAGACATGAGAGTTGGAGAATTTATGCAAGAATCCACTTGCTTCTATTCAAACTAAAATAATTTCTACAATATGAAATAAACTTGCAACTGCGGAGCTACATACAAACTTCTATGAGCTTCACAAAGCTCTTACAAGATCATCTGAAGCAATCACTACTTAACAGAAAGGTCATTCACATCTCTGATTAAAAATAGAGTATTACAAAAAACTAAAACTATCTTTGCTACTGCATACAAAAGAGAGATTACAAAACATGTATCTCTTATGAAAGAATAAAGTTATTCTTTCTATTGGGAGTTCCCTTTGATCTTCACTTGCAGATTTATACTTTGATGGATAACTTTAATATAACTTTGACTCTATTGCCACTCCAAAGTCTACAAGGAAGAGGGCCAATTAACAAGGATCAAAAGAGATCCTCCTACACTTTGAGCCTTATTGCTCAAGCAGGTGTACCCTTGATTCACTTCTTGAAAGGAATCACTAAATGATATACAACTATATACTCTTTACTAACTGCTTTTAGATTTTATCATTTGAATGTTTGTGTGTGTGGTTGATGACAATGAAATGCCTACAGATGATGGACCAGTACCTTAACCTAGGGCAAAGAGTCACCCAATTACATACATCAGCTGAAGATCTTGAATCAAACACTCTTGGGCTCAGGATAAGTGCTTTGCCTATTAGCCCTCTCTCTCAAACACAAGGACATCAGATTCTTACTTGGTTGTAAACTCATTGAGCCCACCCAAAATACTTTGATCCTAACTTTATTAGGAACTTAGAGATGACATCACAATACTCTTTGTTTACCATATGCTAACACACTTTGTGACATTAACATATATGAGGTTAGAATCGAAACATGAAGACATACACAAATGCAATATTGGAACTCAATAGTATTTTCATTAACATATGTAGGATCAATATACAATTAAAACAACACAAAGATAGGAAAATACCCAAAATCTCACTCCTCTATTAGTATAACACTATCAACAACCAGCTGGGACCAAAAAAAAAAGTTTGGAACCCCTACAAAATCAAAATTTCTGCAACTTATACTCCCTAGTCATCTTGGAATTCTCAAAGAGAATGCAACAAGCTACGGATGACTTAGGGTTAGGGTTTCAACCACCCAACCAATTGGAAATGGTCATAAAGTTATTACAGGGGTGGAAACCCAGGCAACCAGGAGAAAGAAAATCTTGGAATGATCCTCAATCATGAAAAATTCTCTGAGAAGGTACTGAGAATCATGAACAATGCTCAAAATGTCAACCCTGCAACATGCCTTGAGCACAAAACCACATAGTACAAACCCTACAGATGATCACTCAACACCCTGGACCACACTGCAACAGCAAGCACCACCAAACCAATCAAAACCGGCTGTTAAAACCATAAATTCTAGTACTTCCTATCACTAGAAACCCTCTGCAAATTCAAATTTGAAAATAAACAGCTACTTTCATGGCACTTGCAGCAAATCAGCGGTCAAAATTTAAATCTCCATCAACTTTAAGTCATGACCGTTAGATCTCTCTTTTTCATGGTCTTTATGACTTATCTCTTAAAAGGGCCCCAGTCAAATTTAGTGAACTGGTGACAAAGTTTTCTGCCAATTCGCAAAACACTTTATCTCTCTGCCATTTAGTTTAGCAGTCACTAGAATGCTTGTTCGCTGAATCACCAGTCAACTTGGAGCACCACCACTTTTCTTCGCGAACAAGTGAAACCCATTGAAATTTTTTGGGCCACTGAACATATTTATCTAGATTGCTAGACCTTAGACCCCCACCTGGGCCTGCTTTATGCCATTTGTCACTACATCATTCGATGTCGCTGGTCGGTCACTACTGACATAGGACCCACCTGCCTAAGCCTTCTAATCAGACCACAAGTGTAAGATCTCATAGCTCTAAAAAAACTCATGAGAACTTACGCCGATCGTAGATCATGTCCTCGTCACTGATCTCTTTGACAATGACCCCACCCTACCACATCATCCACGTTGACCAATAAAATTTGAACAATCTTGCACCACCTAGCAAATGGCTCCACTGAGAACATTAAGCCGTCTGGAAGATTGGATGGCTGGCGCAAGATCTGAAAGGCTCAAAAGATTCTATGTGCTTACATGCCAACTGTCGATCAAGAATCATCTGATTGAAATACCGGGCCCGTTGGACAATACATCTAGTTTACACAACGTGGACCAATCATAGTAGAACAAATCAGCACATTGTAGCAGTGGACCTGCCGAAAGAAAAGGTTACGTCACACAAAAGAATCAATGGTTGTCTCAAAATCTCATACGTATGACTCATCTCATAAGAATTTACGTCTGCCATTGATTCACTGCAAGTGTCAGGACCCTTTGACAAGCCGGCAACCCAGGACCCACTGACAACTGCCAACATGTTAAAACATGGACCAATAAGATGTCACCATTTGTGCATACGTGTCAAATGACCCACCATTTATGCTAACCTGAACACCTGAATAATCAGAAAAATGGCGCATAATCTCAAGGGTTCAAAAGATTCTTTGAGATCATGTGCCCACCATAGATCTTGAATCTTTTTCTGCTGATGTAAAGCCCGACCCCACCATGCTGCATCATCCATGCCGACCAACTAGAGACTGCCACGTCACAAAATTTGGCAAATGGACAAACCAATTTTCTTCGCTCAAAAGGACATTCTGACATCCCTGCCAAGTCATTGATTCTTTTGGCCAATAGGGGAGTGTCAAATGTGCTTATGTGGCAGTGGACCCACTTGCATTGAAAGGTTATGTCATGAAAGAAAATCAATGGCGGGCGCATGATTGCAAGCCTCTGACACATCACATGAGAAGATACGCCCACTGTCAGATGGAGATGGTGTCAGATAGCTAGGCCCAAGAAAATAAAGGCTGTAAAAACATAGGAAAAATTAAAGCTCAGGACTTAGGAAAAAATTAAAACCACTGGGCACTAGGAACTTAGGAAAGATTAACCGGTGACTTAGGAAAAAATTTTAATTTTGCAGGGCGCCAAACTTAGGAAAATATTAAGGCCACCGGGGGGGGGGATAAAAACTTAGGAAGAATTAAAACATGACCGGCCAAAATATAAAGCACATGTGAATTAGGAGTTTTAAGTGACCCAAAAAGGTAACTTAAAAATAGAACATGGCCTGGGTAAACTTAGGGTTTTGTATGCAATGGCTAGTTTTTGAATATTCTGCTTAGGGCTTTAGCCAGAGACATGAAAATGACACAGAGACCAGGGGAAAATTGCTAGAGCCATGAAATTTTTTGCAGGGTACTAACACTTTCCTTTATAGAAAAATTACTGTAAAAAAGAAGAAGATGGAAGAAAGAAGTTTGTAGAAGAAATCATATTTCCCCCAATCTGATTTGAACTTATCTTCGAAAAAGTTCATTCAAAAATATCTGAAATTAACTTTATCAAAAGTCAAATATGGAGGCTTCAGACAATCAGATTTGATTTGAAAATCCAACATAGAATTCCAAGTATTTTTTATTAATATGACTTGTACAAAACCATTCTTTAAATTTGTAAAATAAAATTAGTTTGAGTATGTTCAATTGTATAACCAGGGTTACCTTTGATAAGCAATATTAGAGATGACAGCTATGGTACATAAAGTATGCATATTGTATATTTTGAATTCTATCAAAGAGCCATGGTGCAGATGTAGTCTGATTGTCCTACCAGAACTATCATTAATTGAATCTAAGGAAGGATTTGATTTCCACAAGGTGTTTTAATTACTGGGAAAGAGTTCAAAGCTACTAGTAATTTTCTTTTTTTACTGTCAACAAAATTGTAGTCCCTATTTTACATATCACTTGAGATTTATGTCCTGTAAAACTAACATAGAAATTAATAAGAAAGAAAAGCATGAATCTAAATTCAAGCAATAGAAATTCAGTGATTGTTAGTCAAGGAAACCAGCATGGATGGAATCTCCCACAATGCATGCAATAAAGGGAAAAAATAGTAGCAAAGATTTATATATCTCAGTGAATGAAGGATACATATGAAGCCAATTCTTCCAATAGATTCTAATATCTACTACTGAGGTTTCACTTTTGCATTTAATGTAAAATATAATGTTGTCGAAAGATTTGAAGGAATGGCATGTTAAATTGTTGTATTCAATTGATGAGTCAAAAGATATTGAGATTTTGCCAAAAACCACTATTTTGATTTTGATTTAATTATTATATTAAAACACTTGAATTATTTTTATTTTCCATTTTCTTTATCAATTTTAATAGAAATGACATCCAAAATTTGACAATAATTATTTATCTATTTGTCAGTAAGCTTTAAAATTTGGAGGTATTTAGCCCAACCCATAGTGAGCCTTACCTCTAGTGAGTAAACCAATTGTGAGACCTTATAAAAATGACCTTAACTAGTGTTTATTTTCATCAAAATTATTTTCTCTGTATTTTTTCCGATCTTGGATTTCCTCGTAACTTATACTGCTCATGGTGTATGATGTTTATATGCTTTCATGTTTCTATCAATTTTAAGTTTTTTATTTTCATTAAGAATACTCCACATTAATTGAGCTTAAATAAATTACCTTATAATAAGTAATTCAACCCCATCTCAATTATCTTTCCTATTCAACAAAGACATTAATCTAGATAAATATATTTCTTTAGAATCTATGATAACTTATAATTATATGCACAAATAATGCAAGCTTAGGAGACTATGATCTATTTGAAAGTGTCAATGGGTCTTAATACTTTATGCCTTGGGGTGATATAATCCAACTCAAGATCAATCTATCATTCAAAGTCTTATGCACATATCAACCGAACCCAAGATCAATATATAAGTATAACGTTAAAGGACCCAAGTTTTAAGGTCCTATTCACATTTAACACAACAAAGGGGTAAAAATATTATTTAAATATGCATTAAGAGATCATATTAATTGATTCATGTGATCATCATATATGAATATATATATAAGTTTCTAGGATCTAATATTATTTTAAAGGTCATAAACATGTACATATAATAATGTGATAGGGTTTGGCATTCAGGATATAGGGGTTGGGCTTAAAAGGTAGAGTCCAAATGCTTTAGGGTTTACCCTAGACTTAATATTTTGACCCTAGTAACTTTCTCTAGGATTTATGGTTCTAAGTACACAAATATGATTTCAACTATAGAGAGCCTAGATAAAATATTTAAACTTTTGGTCCTAGGACCTAATGGATGATTTAATGCTCATTATCTAGAGCCTAGGGATGATGGATATGGTTTAGGGTTGACGGTAAAGAGTCAAGTAGTGGTTTATACTTGACATCAAAGAATTGCGAGTTTAAGGTTTATATTCTAAGTTGTTTGTATATTTTTTGTATGATTAAAGTATATGGGGTTTGTATTCTAGGTTATTCATTTATAATTTTTATTATATGTTATTCATTTATTTTGTGTTTCTATTCTACATTGTTCATTTATGTTTTGTATAGGATTTCCATATTCTTACATGAAAAGAAAGTATAACTAATATATGAAGTAAGAACAATGAAAACAAGAAAAAAAACCTAACCCAATATTTAAAAAATATGGGAAAAAATTAAATATTATTACAACCTTTTTTTTTCTTCTATATTTAGGCAATTAAATTATATCTAAACACACATAAAAACTATTTAATAAAGAACAAATAAAAAGTACTCAAAAATAAAAAAATACTAACAAACTCTAAAATAAAAATTGGCTACTTAGATGTTTCTATGGTTGTAAGAAGAACATGATTATAATTAGGAGTGAGGCTAGATTCTATTAAAATGAACCTCATTCCCCATTTCTAAAAGAGTCAATACTTTTAGGGAATACAACCCTGTTTAGAAGCAAACACAAGCTTGTTTCATTATAAATGGAACTGTGTCCCTTAAATCTATGGCTGGAGTTTCGTTAGCTAATATAACCTCATTCAAGTTTTAGGCTAAGTCCCTGAAGCTAAACTTCACTTCATTTCATTTTAGCGTGACCCTATTTTTTGAGTGCAATTTTTCAAAAATGAGTAAGTATAAAAATTCTACCAAAAGTGGACTAAACTTCTTGCACTTATTTATAAAATTAATATAATTTAATATTATCTTCTTGTGATAAAACAATTGTGTTTGAATCCTTCACACATTAATTTATAGATTATTTAAATTAAAGATAATCAAACCCAAATATGTAAATTGAGAAGTTCTCTTGGTTGAAATTAAAATACTGAAGTTGTTTCAAATAATATTAAGCTATGATTTTTATCATGATGTCATTATTTTGGAATAGCTGGAGATTGAAGTTTAAACATAATTTAGAATAAAAATGTATCATTGCCTAATAAATTGTATAGTAATAATGAATTTATAAAATAGTGTCTAATTTATTAAAAATAGAATTGATTAATAACTAATTGAAGATAAATCCTTGACTATAATTATCTTAGAAAATTAAAATCAACTAAAAATTAAAATCAACTAATAATTCAGGAGTTAAAATTTTAGGTGGGAATGCTGGAGAGGGAGGGTAATAGCAGAAAGATCACACTAACAGAGGAAAAGAATGACATGGAAAGCAAAATGGAGGAAGTGAAAAAGAGAATGCAGAGCTTGGAGGGGATTTTATAGAAAATTGCGGAGTAGAGCCACAACATCCTCAAAGCTTCAAATGACAATATAAAAGTCCTGATCAGTAAATTTGAGGAACACAGGAGCAGCAAGGAGGATTCTCCTAATAGTAGCAAAGATAAATCTCTGGAGGAAGGGCCGAGGAAGAGGACCAGGTCCAGTACCATGAAGAAGGACTTGCAGGAACCTGACAAGGATTTGGATGACCTTAAGGACACGGCTGACAAGGCTTCTAAGCTTGAGATTCGAGTGGCAGAGATCCTCAGGGAGATTGCTTGAGCTGCTCCCCAGTTTTTTTGGCCTGGCTTGGCTTTTTTGTTTCCTATTTTCTGGCTTTTTCTGTTTGTTTTGCTAGCGGACTATGTCTGGCCTTTCTTTTTGCTTTGGCTATCATATCTTTGTGAACTGTAATTGTTATATCTCTATTTATGTTTATGATGAAGGGTGCTCCCCTTAATACCACAAACACATAACAGAAATAGAGAAACAACAACAATAATATGCAAGAACAGAAAATTGGCTTCTTATTATCTCCACAAATGTGGAATTACAAACTTTCAGAATTACAATATGTAAAGCCACATGAGCATTCCCTTACAATATTCTGTAGGAAAAAGCCTCGAACTATTACCCAAATCTACTACCCACAACTATTCTGAACTGCCTAAAACAATAATACAGCCTTCCTTATATAGGCAATTTTTCCACCGCCTGGGAAGGTTCCAGAATTTTAGCCAATAAGGCCGACCAAACTTAGAATTATTTAATTTTATTTTACATTTTATTACATCATAGTCAGCTCAAGATAACCTTTGAAACCCAAACAGAAATTTTGAAGAAAATTATTTTCTGCCATTTCAGGTGGCCCAACTTTCGAAGACCATAAGTCATCACCAGTTGACCCGATCGGCTATTATAACCCCATTTCGGAAATGCCACGAAGTGCTCTACAGGCTTGACCAGCGCAAGTGCTTGTCACCCAAATTTTTGACCTCATCCAGGGCCTCTAAAGCCTTCAAAATTGAGTTCAAAGTTTCTGTACCCTGCTGCCAATACCGAAAATCTTCAATATCTTCCAATATACACTTGATCTGGCAATGAAACTTTACTGGCAGACTTATATGACCAAAATGAACCTCCAAGAAAGAAATCAGATCATTCTGAGCACATACAAAAATTACCAAAAATAGTAACTTTCCATAAATAGCAGCTCTGCACAAAATAGCCCTTATTGAAAATAAAAATAGAAATATTTTTGGGTGATGCAAGATTGCTCTTACACCTAGGATGCTCCTGCATCAGACACCCGGGGTAATTTGAGAAGTGACCTTGTCACGACTCAGGTGTGCAGAGGAAAACCAAGACGGTTAACCTCCTCCTTTGTTAGCCATGATGAATCTTCAATAAGTAATCCTTTCCATTTGACCAAATACTCTTCATATATCATGTTCCTTGTGCTTCTACCAACACGATTGTCTAGTATGTCTTCAATCTCCTTGATATCTGAACTAGTTGCTGGAATACTCCACTATGCTACTACAACCTCATCTTGAACACCTCTTTCATGATACTCTGTCAAATCTGAAATGTTAAACACTGGTGAAATATTCAGCTTAGTGGGCAATTCTACCTCATATGCATTTTTTGAATCATGCTTCTTCAGTATCTTACATGGTCCAAACTTTTTCATTTTCAACTTGTTATATGTACCAACTGGAAACCGCTCCTCCTGCAAATGAACCATGACTTCATCTCCAACCTAAAATTCCTTATGCCTCCTTTTCTCATCTGCCTTAGTCTTATATTGCACATTCATCTTGGTAATATGCTTTCTCACCTCCTCATGGATGTTCTTCAAATGTTCTGCAAAATCCTCAGCTTCAGCACTACTTATTTCTCCTTTATCTATCTGGCTCAATTCAGATGCATTTCTTGGACTACTTCCATATACAATCTAGAATGGTAATTTACCAGTGCTCCTATTGACAAAAATATTGTATGCAAATTCTGCCTGTGGTAAAATCAAATCCCATCCTGTTGGCTTATCTCCAACCAAACATCTCAGCAGATTTCCCAAACTTCTATTCACCACCTCTGTCTGTCCATCAGTCTATGGATGATGTGATTAACTAAACTTCAAATCTATTTTCAACTTCTTCCACAATGTCCGCCAAAAATATCCAACAAACTTAGTATCTCGATCTGAAACTATGGTCTTTGGCAAACCATGTAGTCTCACCACTTCTCTAAAAAATAATTCTGCTACATGAATAGCATCATTAGTCTTCTTGCAGGGAATGAAATGTGTCATCTTCAAAAATCTATCAACCACCACAAAAACTGAATCATGTCCCCGCTGTGTCCTCGGTAAACCAAGAACAAAGTCCATACTGATATCCTCCCAAGGCTTCTCTGGTATAGGCAATGGCTGATACAACCGTGTATTCTGCTTCACTCCTTTTGCCATCTGACATACTCTACAACTCTGTACAAACTTCTTCACATCTTGCTACAATTGTGGCCAATAATAATTTTCACTAACCAAAGCAAGGGTTTTATCACGGCTAAAATGTCCCACCAATCCTCCACTATGCTTCTCCTTGATGAGATTCTCCCTCATAGAACTTTGTGGAATGCACAATTGACTCCCTCTGAATAGCATATCATCCTAGATGATGAAATCCAACCATTTCATCCTGTCTAGAGTAACAAGTTCTGTACAAGCTTTTCAAGCTTCACCAAAATCAGGATCCTCTAGATACAAATTCTTGAATTCCTTAAACCCAACCACCTCAATCTACATCTCTGTCAGCAATAGTTGCCTTCTTCTAAGAGCATCTGCAACTCTGTTAGACTTTCCACTTCTATGTTTCAAAACAAATTTATAACTCTGAAAAACTCAACCCATTTCAAATGTCTCTGATTCAACTTTCCTTGACTATTCAAATATTGTAAAGCTTGATGATCAGTATACAAAACAAACTCCTTAGGAAGCAGATAGTGTCTCCACTTCTTTAATGCCTGAACTATAGCATAAAATTCCTGATCATAGACGTAATATTTTCTCTTGGCATCCTTTAACTTCTCACTGAAATAAGCAACAGGTTTACCTTCTTGGCTCATAACAGCTCCTATTGCAGTACCACTAGCATCACAATCTACTTGAAACACCTTATTAAAATCTGGAAGTGCTAAAACAGGTTGTTCTATAACTTTTTGTTTCAACAATTAAAAACTCTTTTCTGCCCTATTAGTCCACTTAAACTTTTTTCTATCCCCTCTCATTGTTTGAGTCAAGGGTCCACAAATACTTCTAAAATTTCTGATAAACTTTCTGTAAAAGCTAGCCAAACCATGAAAAGATCTTACCTCAGTAGCACTCCTTGGAGTAGGCCATTCAAGGATAGCCTGTACCTTCTCTAGGTCCATTTTTAGACCTTCTCCTGAAACTACAAACCCCAAATACATCAACTTTTTCTTCACAAAATTGTATTTCTTTAAATTAATCAGCAATTTTTCTTCTTTCAACTTCTCAAATACCATACAAATATGCATCATATGCTCATCCAATGTCTTACTAAAGATCAAAATATCATCTAGGTAAACAATGACAAACTTACCGAGAAATTCTTTTAGAACCTCATTTATGAGCCGCATGAAAGTGCTCGGTGCATTGGTTAGCCCAAAAGGCATGACTAACCACTCATATAGTCCTTCCTTTGTCTTGAAGGCAGTCTTCCATTCATCTCCTTCTCTGATCCGAATCTGATGGTATCCACTCTTCAGATCTATCTTTGAGAAATACACAGTTCCACTCAAACAGTCCATAATATCATCCATTCGTGGCAATGGAAACCTGTACTTGATTGCGATCTTGTTTATTGGCTTAGAATCTATACACATCCTCCATTCTCCATTCTTCTTTGGTGCTAATACCGCTGGTACAGCACAGGGACTCATACTCTCATGGATCAATCCTTTCTGTAACAGTTCATGTACTTGTCTGTTCAACTCCTCACTTTCTACAGGTGTCATTCTATGTGCTGCCTTATTCGGAAAACTCACTCTTGGAATCAAGTCCATGTGATGACTAATCTTCCTAACTGGTGGTAATCCACTATGCTTCTCCTTGATGAGATTCTCCCTCATAGAACTTTGTGGAATGCACAACTGACTCCCTCTGAATAGCATATCATCCTGGATGATGAAATCCAACCATTTTGTCCTGTCTAGAGTAACAGGTTCTGTACAAGCTTTCCAAGCTTCACCAAAATCAGGATCCTCTGGATACAAATTCTTGAGTTCCTTGAACCCAACCACTTCAATCTACATTTTTGTTAGCAATAGTTGCCTTCTGCTAAGAGCATCTGCAACCCTATTAGACTTTCCACTCCTGTGTTTCAAAACAAATGTATAACTCTGCAAAAACTCAACCCATTTCAAATGCCTTTGATTCAATTTTCCTTGACTATTCAAATATTGCAAAGCTTGATGATCTGTATACAAAACAAAATTCTTAGGAAGCAGATAATGTCTCACTAAAATAAGCATAAAATTCTTGATCATAAACAGAATATTTCCTCTTGGCATCATTTAACTTCTCACTAAAATAAGCAACAGGTTTACCTTCTTGGCTCATAACAGCTCCTATTGCAGTACCACTAGCATCACAATCTACTTGAAACACCTTATTAAAATCTGGAAGTGCTAAAACAGGTTGTTTTGTAACTTTTTGTTTCAATAATTGAAAACTCTTTTTTGCTCCTTTAGTCCACTTAAACTCTTTTCTATCCCCTCTCATTGTCTCAGTCAAGGGACCACAAATACTGCTAAAATTTTTGATAAACTTTCTATAAAAACTAGCTAGACCATGAAAAGATCTTATCTCAGTAGCACTCCTCGGAGTAGGCCATTCAAGGATAGCCTGTACCTTCTCTAGGTCCATTTTTAGACCTTCTGCTGAAACTACAAATCCCAAATACACTAACTCTTTCTTCACAAAACTGCACTTCTTCAAATTAATCAACAATTTCTCATCTCTCAACTTCTCAAACATCATACGAATATGTATCATATGATCCTCCAATGTCTTGCTAAAAATCAAAATATCATCTAGGTAAACGATGACAAACTTACCCAAAAATTCTTTCAGAACCTCGTTCATAAGCCGCATGAAAGTGCTCGGTGCATTGGTTAGCCCAAAAGGCATGACTAACCACTCATATAGTCCTTCCTTTGTCTTGAAGGCAGTCTTCCATTCATCTCCTTCTCTGATCCGAATCTGGTGATATCCACTCTTCAGATCTATCTTTGAGAAATACACAGCTCCACTCAAACAGTCCATAATATCATCCATTCGTGGCAATGGAAACCTATACTTAATTGTGATCTTGTTTATTGCCCTAGAATCTGTACACATCCTCCATTCTCTATTCTTCTTTGGTGCTAATACCGCTGGTACAGCACAGGGACTCAGACTCTCACAGATCAATCCTTTCTGTAATAGTTCATGTACTTGTCTGTTCAACTCCTCACTTTCTGCAGGTGTCATTCTATGTGCTGCCTTATTCGGAAAACTCGCTCTTGGGATCAAATCCATCTGATGACTAATCTTCCTGACTGGTGGTAATCCATCAGGCATGTTATCAGATACAATATCCTGAAACTCATTCAACAAATCTACAACTTCTACAGGAACATCTTCTACTTCCTCTTTACCAGCTTTTGGAATTAAAGCAAAACATACATGCTCATGCCTCATACCATCTAAGAAATTTCTTCCATCAACAAAAGTTATCCTTGCATAACCACATACCTTTTCTTCAGTCTCCTTCAATGGTTTTAGCTTATGTCGCACTCCATCCTTTGTCAGGTAATAGGTATTCCCACGACCATCATGTACAGCACATCTGTCAAACTGCCACGGTCTACCCAATAACATATGACATGCATCCATAGAGATGATATCACATAGTACCTCATCTTGGTACCCGCTGATCTTGAACTTTACCAGGCATTGTTCACTGACCATGACCTTGTGGTCATCCTCCACCCAGGCAATCCGATATGGATGTGGGTGTTTCTATCTTTTGAGCTTCAACTTTGTCACCATCTCTTTTGACACCAAATTGTCAGTGCTTCCACTATCGATAATCACATCACAGCATTTACCCTCACACTTGCATCAAGTGCGAAACAGGCTCCTCCTTTGTTCAGGTTCATTCTCACCACTCAGCAAGACTCTTCTGTTAATTAGCATTTCTCCTCTTTCAGCATCTTCAGAATTTGATGATCTAGCATCTTCATCTACATGTGCAACTCTGCCCTGGCCTTCATTTCTCTTGTCTGTTCTGCTTTGGCACTGAGGACATTCAAATGCCCTATGACCTTCTTCTCCACAGTGAAAACATGTTCCACGGAAGCCTCCTCTTCCAGATCCTTGTCCTCTTCCTCTTCCTCTCTGATCTCTATTACTCTGATCCTGGAAACGATTGGAATTATTTCCTCTCTGATTCAGACTGCTACTGACCTCATCCTTCTTTTTCGGATCTTCATTTTGGCCACCATATGACCGTCCACCAGATCATCCACTGTGACCTCTTTCATTTTGTCTGCTCTCAAACTTCTTGTTCAATTTTTCCTCTACTTTTAGGGAAAACTGGTATGCCTCTTCAATATTTTTCATTCGAACTAGATTCAGCTTCTCCTGAATGCTTGACCTTAACCCATTAAGGTATCAGGAAACTTTCTCCTTATCAGCTTCTGCATGGCCTGTTCTGATGAGAATTTGATAAAACTCCTTTGTATACTCCTGAACAGATCTTCTTGCTTGCTTCAAACTCTGCATTTTCTTCAGTAGGTTAAGCTCATAATCAATAGGAATCAACTGTCGCTTCAATTTATCCACCATCTGATCCCATCTTGTGATTTTATCTTTCCCTCTTCTTTTTCACTCCAATTGAATTTCTTGCCACCAGATCTTCGCATGACCTTTTAGTCTGGCCTTCGCAAATTTGACCCTATCAAGATCCTCAACATCTTCGTATTTGAAATATTCCTCACATTCATTGATCCAGTCAATCAATTCCTCTAGGTTAAGATTTCCAAAAAATGTAGGAACCTCAATCTTTGGTGTTTTCCCAATATTGAAAATTGCCTGAAAAAGTCTTTCTTCCTCTTGGTTCACAATTTCAGCTTCTCCTTCTTGATATTCTTCTTCGGCTTCATCCTCATTTTCCTCTCTGACATTAAGATTCATTCTTCTGCGAATCTCTTCTTGCAATGCTCGCACTTGTCTTTGTAGCTCTCTAACCTCAGGTGTCACAGTACCAGCTCTTCTGCCAGGTTCTCTTCCTAGAGGCATTTTCGCGATGCGCACTGAAACCCTAACCACGGTCTTGGTGCAAACTGCCTCACAGTCGGTGATCTGTTTACACATTCAAGAACTCCCACTCTGATACCACTTAATGAAGGGTGCTCCCTTTAATACCATAAACACATAACAGAAATAGAGAAACGACAACAATAATATGCAAGAACAGAAAATTGGCTTCTTATTATCTCCACAAATTTGGAATTACAAACTTTCAGAATTATAATATGCAAAGCCACATGGGCATTCTCTTACAATATTCTATAGGACAAAGCCTTGAACTATTACCCAGATCTACTACCCACAACTATTCTGAACTGCCTAAGATAATAATACAGCCTTTCTTATATAGGCAATTTTTCCACCGCTTGGGAAGGTTCCAGAATTTTAGCCAATAAGGCTGACCAAACTTAGAATTATTTTATTTTGTTTTACATTTTATTACATCACAGTCAGCTCAAAATAACCTTTGAAGCCCGAACAAAAATTTTGAAGAAAATTATTTTCTGCCATTTCAGGTGGCCCAACTTTCGAAGACCATAAGTCATCACAAGTTGACCTGATCGGCTATTATAACCCCATTTTAGAAATGCCACGAAGCACTCTACAGGCTTAACCGGCGCAAGCACTGTCACCCAAATTTTTGACCTCATCCGGGGCCTCTAAAGCCTTCAAAACTGAGTTCAAAGTTTCTGTACCCTGCTACCAATACTGAAAATGTTCAATATCTTCCAATATATACTTGATCTAGTAATGAAACTTTATTGGTAGACTTATATGACCAAAATGAACCTCCAAGAAAGAAATAAGATCATTCTGAGCATATACGAAAATTACTAAAAATAGTAACTTTCCATAAATAGCAGCTCTGCACAAAATAGCCCTTATTGAAAATAAAAACAAAAATATTTTTGGGTGATGCAAGATTGCTCTTACACCCAGGATGCTCCTGCATCAGACACCCAAGGTAATTTGAGAAGTGACCCTGTCACGACTCAGGTGTGCAGAGGAAAACCAAAATGGTTAACCTCCTCCTTTGTTAGCCATGATGAATCTTCAATAGGTCATCCTTTCCATTTGACCAAGTACTCTTCATATGTCCTATTCCTTGTGCTTCTGCCAACACGACCGTCTAGTATGTCTTCAATCTCCTTGATATCTGAACTAGTTGCTGGAATACTCCACTGTGCTCCTACAACCTCATCTTAAACACCTTTTTCATGATACTCTGTCAAATCTAAAATGTTAAACACTGGTGAAATATTCAGCTCAGTGGGCAATTTTACCTCATATGCATTTTTTGAATCATGCTACTTCAGTATCTTACATGGCCCAAACTTTTTCATTTTCAACTTGTTATATCTACCAACTGGAAACCGCTCCTTCCGCAAATGAACCATGACTTCATCTCCAACCTAAAATTCCTTATGCTTCCTTTTCTCATCTACCTTAGTCTTATATTGCACATTCATCTTGGTAATATGCTTTCTCACCTCCTCATGGATGTTCTTCAAATGTTCTGCAAAATCCTCAGCTTCAGCACTACTTATTTCTCATTTATCTATTTGCCTCAATTCAGATGTATTTCTTAGACTACTTCCATATACAATCTGGAATGGTGATTTACTAGTGTTCCTATTGACAGAATTATTCTATGCAAATTCTACCTATGGTAAAATTAAATCCCATCCTATTGGCTTATCTCCAACCAAACATCTCAGCAGATTTTTCAAACTTCTATTCACCACCTCTGTCTGTCCATCAGTCTGTGGATGATGTGATGAACTGAACTTCAAATTTGTCTTCAACTTCTTCCACAATGTCCGCCAAAAATATCCAACAAACTTAGTATTTCGATCTGAAACTATGGTCTTTGGAAAACCATGTAGTCTCACCACTTCTCTGAAAAATAATTCTGCTACATGAACAACATCATTAGTCTTCTTGCAGGGAATGAAATGTGCAATCTTCAAAAATCTGTCAACCACCACAAAAACTGAATCATGTCCCCATTGTGTCTTTGGTAAACCAAGAACAAAATCCATACTGATATCCTCCCAAGGCTTCTCTGGTATAGGCAATGGTTAATACAACCGTGTATTCTGCTTCACTCCTTTTGCCATCTGACATACTCTACAACTCTGTACAAAATTCTTCACATCTTGCTGCAATTGTGGCCAATAATAATTTTCACTGACCAAAGCAAGGGTTTTATCACGGCCAAAATGTCCCTCCAATCCTCCACTATGCTTCTCCTTGATGAGATTCTCCCTCATAGAACTTCATGGAATGCACAACTGACTCCCTCTAAATAGCATATCATCCTGGATGATGAAATCCAACCATTTCGTCCTGTCTAGAGTAACATGTTCTGTACAAGCTTTCTAAGCTTCACCAAAATCAAGATCCTCTAGATATAAATTCTTGAGTTCCTTGAACCCAACCACCTCAATCTGCATCTCTGTCAGCAATAGCTGCCTTCTGCTAAGAGCATCTGCAACCCTGTCAGACTTTCCACTTCTGTGTTTCAAAACAAATGTATAACTCTGCAAAAACTCAACTCATTTCAAATGCCTCTGATTCAACTTTCCTTGACTATTCAAATATTGCAAAGCTTGATGATCAGTATACAAAACAAACTCCTTAGGAAGCAGATAGTGTCTCCAGTTCTTTAATGCCTGAACTATAGCATAAAATTCCTGATCATAGATAGAATATTTTCTCTTGGCATCATTTAACTTCTCACTAAAATAAGCAACATGTTTACCTTCTTGGCTCATAACAGCTCCTATTGCAGTACCACTAGCATCACAATCTACTTGAAACACTTTGTTAAAATTTGAAAGTGCTAAAATAGGTTGTTTTGTAACTTTTTGTTTCAACAATTGAAAACTCTTTTCTGCCCCATTAGTCCACTTAAACTCTTTTCTATCCCCTCTCATTGTTTCAATCAAGGGTCCACAAATACTGCTAAAATTTTTAATAAACTTTCTGTAAAAGCTAGTCAAACCATGAAAAGATCTTACCTCAGTAGCACTCCTTGGAGTAGGCCATTCAAAGATAGCCTATACCTTCTCTGAGTCAATTTTTAGACCTTCTCCTGAAACTACAGACCCTAAATACACCAACTCTTTCTTCACAAAACTACACTTCTTCAAATTAATCATCAATTTTTCTTCTCTCAATTTCTCAAATACCATACGAATATGCATCATATGCTCATCCAATGTCTTACTAAAGAGCAAAATATCATCTAGGTAAATAATGACAAACTTACCCAGAAATTCTTTCAGAACCTCATTAATGAGCTGCATGAAAGTGCTCAGTGCATTAGTTTCCCTAAAAGGCATGACTAACCACTCATATAGTCCTTACTTTGTCTTGAAAGTAGTCTTCCATTCATCTCCTTCTCTGATCTGAATCTGATGATATCCACTCTTCAGATCTATCTTTGATAAATACGCAGCTCCACTCAAACAGTCCATAGTATCATCCATTCGTGGCAATGGAAACTTGTACTTGATTGTGATCTTTTTTATTGCCTTAGAATCTGTACACATCCTCCATTCTCCATTCTTCTTTGGTGCTAATACTGCTGGTATAGCATAGGGACTCAAACTCTCACGGATCAATCTTTTCTGTAACAGTTCATGTACTTGTCTGTTCAACTCTTCACTTTCTGCAGGTGTCATTCTGTGTGCTGCCTTATTCGGCAAACTCACTCTTGAAATCAAGTCCATCTGATGACTGATCTTCCTAACTAGTGGTAATCCATCAGGCACGTTATCGGATACAATATCCTGAAACTCATTCAACAAATTTACAACTTCTACAGGGACATCTTCTACTTCCTCCTTACCATCTTTTAGAATTAAAGCAAAACATACATGCTCATGCCTCATATCATCTAGAAAATTTCTTCCATCAACAAAAGTTATCCTTGCATTACCACATACCTTTTCTTCAGTCTCCTTCAATGGTTTTAGCTTATGTCGCACTCCATCCTTTGTCAGGGAATAGGTATTCGCACGACCATCATGTACAGCACATCTGTCAAACTGCCACGGTCTACCCAATAACATATGACATGCATCCATAAAGATGATATCACATAGTACCTCATCTTGGTACCCGCTGATCTTGAACTTTACCAGGCATTGTTCACTGACCATGACCTTGTGGTCATCCTGCACCTAGGCAATCCGATATGGATGTGGGTGTTTCTGTCTCTTGAGCTTCAACTTTGTCACCATCTCTTCTGACACCAAATTGTCAGTGCTTCCACTATCGATAATCACATCACAGCATTTACCCTCACACTTGCATCGAGTGTGAAATAGGCTCCTCCTTTGTTCAGGTTCGTTCTCACCACTCAGCAAGACTCTTCTGTTAATTAGCATTTCTCCTCTTTCAGCATCTTCAAAATTTGATGATCTAGCATCTTCATCTACATGTGCAACTCTGTTGTGGCCTTCATTTCTCCTGTCTATTCTGCCTTGGCGCTGAGGACATTCAAATGCCCTATGACCTTCTTCTCCACAGTGAAAACATGTTCCATGAAAGCCTCCTCTTCTAGATCCTTGTCCTCTTCCTCTTCCTCTCTGACTGCTATTGACCTCATCCTTCTTTTTTAGATCTTCATTTCAGCCACCATATGACCGTCCACCGTGACCTCTTCCATTTTGTCTGCTCTCAAACTTCTTGTTTAGCTTTTCCTCTACTTTTAGGGCAAACTGGTATGCCTCTTCAATACTATTCATTCAAACCAGATTCAACTCCTCCTGAATGGTTGGCCTTAACCCATTAAGGTATCGGGAAACTTTCTCCTTATCAGCTTCTGCATGGCCTGTTCTGATGAGAAGTCAATAGAACTCATCTATATACTCGTGAACAGATCTTCCTGCTTGCTTCAAACTCTGCATTTTCTTTAGTAGGTCAAGCTCATAATCAACAGGAATGAACTATCACTTCAATTTATCCACCATCCGATCCCATCTTGTGATTTTATCTTTCCATCTTATATTTCGCTCCAATTGAATTTCTTGCCACCAGATCTTCGCATGACCTTTCAGTTTGGCCTTCGCAAATTTGACCCTATCAGGATCCCCAACATCTTCGTACTTGAAATATTCCTAACATTCATTGATCCAGTCGATCAATTTCTCTGTGTTAAGATTTTTAGAAAATGTAGGAATCTCAATATTTGGTCTTTTCCCAATCTTGGAAATTGCCCGAAAAAGTCTTTCTTCCTCCTGGTTCACAATTTCAGCTTCTCCTTCTTGATATTTTTCTTCGGCTTCATCCTCGCTTTCATCTCTGACATTAAAATTCATTCCTCTGCGAATCTTTTCTTGCAATGCTCGCACTTGTCTCTGCAGCTCTCTAACCTCAGGTGTCACAGTATCAGCTCTTCCACCATGTTCTCTTCGTGGAGGCATTTTCGCGATGCGCACTGAAACCCTAACCACGGTCTTGGTGCAAACTGCCTCACAGTCGGTGATCTATTTACACACTAAAGAACTCCCACTCTGATACTACTTAATGAAGGATGCTCCCCTTAATACCACAAAAACATAACAGAAATAGAGAAACAACAATAATAATATGCAAGAACAGAAAATTGGATTCTTATTATCTCCGCAAATGTGGAATTATAAACTTTCAGAATTACAATATGCAAAGCCACATGGGCATTCCCTTATAATATTCTGTAGGACAAAGCCTTGAACTATTACCCAGATCTACTACCCACAACTATTCTGAATTTCCTAAGACAATAATACAGCTTTCCTTATATAGGTAATTTTTACACCGCTTGTGAAAATTCCAAAATTTTAGCCAATAAGGCCGACCAAATTTAGAATTATTTTATTTTATTTTACATTTTGTTACATCATAGTCGACTCAAGATAATCTTTGAAACCCGAACAAAAATTTTGAAGAAAATTATTTTCTGCCATTTCAGGTGGCCCAACTTCCAAAGACCATAAGTCATCACCAGTTGACCCGATCGGCAATTATAACCCCATTTCGGAAATGCCACGATGCGCTCTACAGGCTTGATTGACACAAGCACCTGTCACCCAAATTTTTGACCTCATCCGGGGCCTCTAAAGCCTTCAAAACTGAGTTCAAATTTTCTGTACACTACTACCAATACCGAAAATCTTCAATATCTTCCAATATATACTTGATCTGGCAATAAAACTTTACTAGAAGACTTATATGACCAAAATGAACCTCCAAGAAAAAAATCAGATCATTTTGAGCACATACAAAAATTACCAAAAATAGTAACTTTCCATAAATAGCAGCTCTGCACAAAATAGCCCTTATTGAAAATAAAAATAAAAATATTTTTGGGTGATGCAAGATTGCTCTTACACCCAGGATGCTCCTACATCAGACACCCAGGGTAATTTGAGAAGTCACCCTGTCACGACTCAGGTGTGCAGAGGAAAATGAAGATGGTTAACCTCCTCCTTTGTTAGCCATGATGAATCTTCAATAGGTCGTTCTTTCCATTTGACCAAATACTCTTCATATGTCCTGTCCCTTGTGTTTCTGCCAACACGACTATCCAGTATGTCTTCAATCTCTTTGATATCTAAACTAGTTGTTGGAATACTCCACTGTGCTGCTACAACTTCATCTTGAACACCTCTTTCATGATACTCTGTCAAATCTGAAATGTTAAACACTGGTGAAATATTCAGCTCAGTGGGTAATTCTACCTCATATGCATTTTCTGAATCATGCTTCTTCAGTATCTTACATGGCCCAAACTTCTTCATTTTCAAATTTTTATATGTACCAACTGGAAACCGCTCCTTCCGCAAATGAACCATGACTTCATCTCCTACCTAAAATTCCTTATGCCTCCTTTTCTCATCAGCCTTAGTCTTATATTGCACATTCATCTTGGTAATATGCTTTTTCACCTCCTCATGTATGTTCTTCAAATGTTCTGCAAAATTTTCAGCTTCAGCACTACTTATTTCTAATTTATCTATCTGCCTCAATTCAGATGCATTTCTTGGACTATTTCCATATACAATCTGGAATGGTGTTTTACCAGTGCTCCTATTGACAAAATTATTGTATGTGAATTCTACCTATGGTAAGATCAAATCCCATCCTGTTGGCTTATCTCCAAACAAACATCTCAGCAGATTTCTCAAACTTCTACTCACCACCTCTGTTTGTCCATCAGTCTGTAGATGATGTGATGAACTGAACTTCAAATCTATCTTCAACTTCTTCCACAATGTCCACCAAAAATATCTAACAAACTTAGTATCTCGATCTGAAACTATGGTCTTTGGCAAACCATGTAGTCTCACCACTTATCTGAAAAATAATTCTGCTACATGAACAACATCATTAGTCTTCTTGTAGGGAATGAAATGTGTCATCTTTGAAAATCTATCCACCACCACAAAAACTGAATCATGTCTCCACTGTGTCCTTGATAAACTAAGAACAAAGTCCATACTGATATCCTCCCAAGGCTTCTCTAGTATAGGCAATGGCTGATACAACCCTGTATTCTGCTTCACTCCTTTCATCATCTGACATACTCTGCAACTCTGTACAAACTTCTTCATATTTTGTTGCAATTGTGGCCAATAATAATTTTCACTAACCAAAGCAAGGGTTTTATCACGGCCAAAATGTCCCGCCAATCCTCCACTATGCTTCTTCTTGATGAGATTCTCCCTCATAGAACTTCGTGGAATGCACAACTGACTCCCTCTGAATAGCATATCATCTTGCATGATGAAATCCAACCATTTCATCCTATCTAGAGTAACAGGTTCTGTACAAGCTTTCCAAGCTTCACCAAAATTAAGATCCTCTGGATACAAATTCTTGAGTTCTTTGAACCCAACCAGCTCAATCTACATCTCTGTCAGCAATAGTTGCCTTCTACTAAGAGCATCTGCAACCCTATTACACTTTCCACTTCTGTGTTTCAAAACAAATGTATAACTCTGCAAAAACTCAACCCATTTCAAATGCCTCTGATTCAACTTTCCTTGACTATTCAAATATTGCAAAGCTTGATGATCAGTATACAAAACAAACTCTTTAGGAAGCAGATAGTGTCTCCACTTTTTTAATGCCTGAACTATAGCATAAAATTCCTGATCATAGACAGAATATTTTTTCTTGGCATCATTTAACTTCTTACTGAAATAAGCAACAGGTTTACCTTCTTGGCTCATAACAGCTCCTATTGCAGTACCACTAGCATCACAATCTACTTGAAACACTTTATTAAAATCTGGAAGTGCTAAAACAGGTTGTTCTATAACTTTTTGTTTCAACAATTGAAAACTCTTTTTTGCCCCATTAGTCCACTTAAACTTTTTTCTATCCCCTCTCATTGTTTTAGTCAAGGGTCCACAAATACTACTAAAATTTTTGATAAACTTTCTATAAAAGCTAGCCAAACCATGAAAAGATCTTATCTCAGTAGCACTCCTTGGAGTAGGCCATTCAAAGATAGCCTGTACCTTCTCTGGGTCCATTTTTAGACCTTTTCCTCAAACTACAAACCCCAAATACACCAACTCTTTCTTCACAAAACTGCACTTTTTCAAATTAATCAATAATTTTTCTTCTCTCAACTTCTCAAATACCATACGAATATGCATCATATGCTCATCCAATATCTTACTAAAGATCAAAATATCATATAGGTAAATAATGACAAACTTACCCAAAAATTCTTTCAGAACCTCGTTAATGAGCCACATGAAAGTGCTCGGTGCATTGGTTAGCACAAAAGGCATGACTAACCACTCATATAGTCCTTCCTTTGTCTTGAAGGCAGTCTTCCATTCATCTCCTTCTCTGATCCGAATCTGATGGTATCCACTCTTCAGATCTATCTTTGAGAAATACACAGCTCCACTCAAATAGTCCATAATATCATCTATTTGTGGCAATGAAAACCTGTACTTGATTGTGATCTTGTTTATTGCCCTAGAATCTATACACATCCTCCATTCTTCATTCTTCTTTGGTGCTAATACCGCTGGTACAACACAGGAACTCAGACTCTCACGGATCAATCCTTTCTGTAACAGTTCATGTACTTGTCTGTTCAACTCCTCACTTTCTGCAGGTGTCATTCTGTGTGCTGCCTTATTTGGCAAACTCGCTCTTGGAATCAAGTCCATCTGATGACTGATCTTCCTAACTAGTGGTAATCCATCAGGCACGTTATCGGATACAATATCCTGAAACTCATTCAACAAATCTACAACTTCTACAGGGACATCTTCTACTTCCTCCTTACCAGCTTTTGGAATTAAACAAAAACATACATGCTCATGCCTCATACCATCTAGGAAATTTTTTCCATCAACAAAAGTTATCCTTGCATTACCACATACCTTTTCTTCAGTCTCCTTCAATGGTTTTAGCTTATGTCGCACTCCATCCTTTGTCAGGGAATAGGTATTCACATGACCATCATGTACATCACATCTATCAAACTGCTACGGTCTACCCAATAACATATGACATGCATCCATAGAGATGATATCACATAGTACCTCATCTTGGTACCTGCTGATCTTGAACTTTACCAGGCACTGTTCACTGACCATGACCTTGTGGCCATCCTGCACCCAAGCAATCTGATATGGATGTGGGTGTTTCTATCTCTTGAGTTTCAACTTTGTCACCATCTTTTTTGACACCAAATTGTCAGTGCTTCCAGTATTGATAATCACATCACAGCATTTACCCTCACACTTGCATCGAGTGCGAAACAAGCTCCTTCTTTGTTCAGGTTCGTTCTCACCATTCAGAAAGACTCTTTTGTTAATTAGCGTTTCTCCTCTTTCAGCATCTTCAAAATTTGATGATCTAGCATCTTCATCTACATGTGCAACTCTGGCCTAGACTTCATTTCTCCTATCTATTCTGCCTTGGCGCTGAGGACATTCAAATGCCCTATGACCTTCTTCTCCACAGTGAAAACATGTTCCACGGAAGCGTCTTGTTCCAAATCTTTGTCCTCTTCCTCTTCCTCTCTGATCTCTATTACTCTGATCTTGGAAATGATTAGAATTATTTCCTCTCTGATTCTGACTTCTACTAACCTCATCTTTCTTTTTTGGATCTTCATTTCGGCCACCATATGACCGTCCACCAGATCGTCCACCGCGACCTCTTCCATTTTGTCTGCTCTCAAACTTTTTGTTCAGTTTTTCCTTTACTTTTAGGGCAAACTGGTATGCCTCTTCAATATTGTTCATTCGAACCAGATTCAGCTCCTCCTGAATGCTTGGCCTTAACCCATTAAGGTATCGGGCAACTTTCTCCTTATCAGCTTCTGCATGGCCTGTTCTGATGAGAAGTTGATAGAACTCATCTGTATACTCCTGAATAGATATTCCTGCTTGCCTTAAACTCTGAATTTTCTTTAGTAAGTCAAGCTCATAATCAACAGGAATGAACTGTCGCTTAAATTTATCCACCATCTGATCCCATCCTATGATTTTATCTTTCCCTCTACTATTTCGCTCTAATTGAATTTCTTGCCGCCAGATCTTCGCATGACCTTTAAGTCTGGCCTTCGCAAATTTGACCCTATCAGGATCCTCAACATTTTTGTACTTGAAATATTCCTCACATTCATTGATCTAGTCGATCAATTCCTCTGGGTTAAGATTTTAAAAAAATGTAGGAACCTCAATCTTTGGTCTTTTCCCAATTTTGAAAATTGCCCGAAAAAGTCTTTCTTCCTCCTGGTTCACAATTTCAGCTTCTCCTTCTTGATATTCTTCTTCGGCTTCATCCTCGCTTTTGTCTCTGACATTAAGATTCATTCCTCTGCGAATCTCTTTTTGCAATGCTTGCACTTGTCTCTGCAGCTCTCTAACCTCAAGTGTCACAGTACCAACTCTTCCGTCACGTTCTCTTCGTGGAGGTATTTTCGCGATGCGGGCTAAAACCCTAACTGCGGTCTTGGTGCAAACTGCCTCACAGTCGGCGATCTGTTTACACACTTAAGAACTCCTGCTCTGCTACCACTTGATTAAGGGTGCTCCCCTTAATACCACAAACACATAATAGAAATAGATAAACAACAACAATAATATGCAAGAACAGAAAATTGGCTTCTTATTATCTCCACAAATGTGGAATTACAAACTTTCAGAATTACAATATGTAAAGCCACATGGGCATTCCCTTACAATATTCTATAAGACAAAGCCTCGAACTATTACCCAGATCTACTACCCACAACTATTCTGAACTGCCTAAGACAATAATACAGCCTTCCTTATATAGACAATTTTTCCACCGCTTGGGAAGGTTCCAAAATTTTAGCCAATAAGGCCGACCAAATTTAGAATTATTTTATTTTATTTTACATTTTATTACATCATAGTTAGCTCAAGATAACCTTTGAAACATGAACAGAAATTTTGAAGAAAATTATTTTTTGCCATTTCAGGTGGCCCAACTTTCGAAGACCATAAGTCATCACCAGTTGACCCAATCGGCTATTATAACCCCATTTCGAAAATGCCACAAAGCGCTCTATAGACTTGACTGGCGCAAGCGTTTGTTACCCAAATTTTTGACCTCATCCGGGGCCTCTAAAGCCTTCAAAATTGAGTTTAAAGTTTCTGTACCCTGCTGCCAATACCAAAAATCTTCAATATCTTCCAATATACACTTGATCTAGCAATGAAACTTTACTGACAGACTTATATGACCAAAATGAACCTCCAAGAAAGAAATCAGATCATTCTAAGCACATACAAAAATTACCAAAAATAGTAACTTTCCATAAATAGCAGCTCTGCACAAAATAGCCCTTATTGAAAATAAAAACAAAAATATTTTTGTGTGATGCAAGATTTCTCTTACACCCAGGATGCTCCTGCATCAGACACTCGGGGTAATTTGACAAGTGACCCTATCACGACTCAGGTGTGCAGAGGAAAATCAAGACGGTTAACCTCCTCCTTTGTTAGCCATGATGAATCTTCAATAGGTTATCCTTTCCATTTGACCAAGTACTCTTCATATGTCCTGTTCCTTGTGCTTCTGCCAACATGACTGTCTAGTATGTCTTCAATCTCATTGATATCTGAACTAGTTGCTGGAATACTCCACTATGCTGCTACAACCTCATCTTGAACACCTCTTTCATGATACTCTGTCAAATCTGAAATGTTAAATACTGGTGAAATATTCAACTCAGTGGGCAATTCTAACTCATATGCATTTCCTGAATCATGCTTCTTTAGTATCTTACATGGTCTAAACTTTGTCATTTTCAACTTGTTATATGTACCAACTGAAAACTGCTCCTTTTGCAAATGAACCATGACTTCATCTCCAACCTAAAATTTTTTATGCCTCCTTTTCTCATCTGCCTTAGTCTTATATTGCACATTCATCTTGGTAATATGATTTTTCACCTCCTCATGTATGTTCTTCAATTGTTCTGCAAAATCCTCAGCTTCAGCACTACTTATTTCTCCTTTATATATCTGCCTCAATTCAGATGCATTTCTTGGACTACTTCAATATACAATCTGGAATGGTGATTTACCAGTGCTTCTATTGATAGAATTATTGTATGCAAATTTTACCTGTGGTAAAATCAAATCCCATTCTGTTGGCTTATCTCCAACCAAACATCTCAGCAGATTTTCCAAACTTCTAGTCACCACCTCTATCTGTCCATCAGTCTGTGGATGACGTGATGAACTGAACTTCAAATCTATCTTCAACTTATTCCACAATGTCTGCCAAAAATATCCAACAAACTTAGTATCTCGATCTGAAACTATGGTCTTTGGCAAACCATGTAGTCTCACCACTTTTCTGAAAAATAATTCTGCTACATGAACAGCATCATTAGTCTTCTTGCAGGGAATGAAATGTGCCATCTTCAAAAATCTATCAACCACCACAAAAATTGAATCATGTCCTCGCTGTGTCCTCGGAAAACCAAGAACAAAGTCCATACTGATATCCTCCCAAGGCTTCTCCGGAATAGGAAATGGCTCATACAACACTATATTCTGCTCCACTCCTTTCGCCATCTGACATACTCTGCAACTCTGTACAAACTTCTTCACATCTTGCTGCAATTGTGGCCAATAATAATTTTCACTAACCATAGCAAGGGTTTTATCATGGCCAAAATATCCCGCCAATCCTCCACTATGCTTCTCCTTGATGAGATTCTCCCTCATAGAACTTCATGGAATGCACAACTGACTCCCTCTGAATAGCATATCATTCTGGATGATAAAATCCAACTATTTCATCCTGTCTAGAGTAACAAGTTCTGTACAAGTTTTCCAAGCTTCACCAAAATCAGGATCCTCTAGATACAAATTCTTGAGTTCCTTGAACCCAACCACCTCAATCTGCATCTCTGTCAGCAATAGTTCCCTTTTGCTAAGAGCATCTACAACTCTGTTAGACTTTCCACTTCTGTGTTTCCAAACAAATGTATAACTCTGCAAAAACTCAACCCATTTCAAATGCCTCTGATTCAACTTTCCTTGACTATTCAAATATTGCAAAGCTTGATGATCAGTATACAAAACAAACTCTTTAGGAAGCAGATAGTGTCTCCACTTCTTTAATGCCTGAACTATAACATAAAATTCCTGATCATAGACATAATATTTTCTCTTGGCATCATTTAACTTCTCACTGAAATAAACAACAGGTTTACCTTTTTGGCTCATAACAGCTCCTATTGCAGTACCACTAGCATTACAATCTACTTGAAACACCTTATTAAAATCTGGAAGTGCTAAAATAGGTTATTTTGTAACTTTTTGTTTCAACAATTGAAAACTCTTTTCTGCCCCATTAGTCCACTTAAACTCTTTTCTATCCCCTCTCATTGTTTCAGTCAAGGGTCCACAAATACTGCTAAAATTTCTGATAAAATTTCTGTAAAAGCTAGCCAAACCATGAAAAGATCTTACCTCAGTAGCACTCCTTGGAGTAGGCCATTCAAGGATAGCCTGTACCTTCTCTGGGTCCATTTTTAGACCTTCTCCTGAAACTACAAACCCCAAATACACCAACTCTTTCTTCACAAAACTACACTTCTTCAAATTAATCAGCAATTTTTCTAATCTCAACTTCTCAAATACCATACGAATATGCATCATATGCTCATCCAATGTCTTACTAAATTTCAAAATATCAAATAGGTAAACAATGACAAACTTACCCAAAAATTCTTTCAGAACCTCATTCATGAGCCGCATGAAAGTGCTTGATGCATTGGTTAGCCCAAAAGGCATGACTAACCACTCATATAGTCATTCATTTGTCTTGAAGGCAGTCTTCCATTCATCTCTTTCTCTGATCTGAATCTGATGGTATCCACTCTTCAGATCTATCTTTGAAAAATACACAGCTCCACTCAAACAGTCCATAATATCATCCATTCGTGGCAATGGAAACCTGTACTTGATTGTGATCTTGTTTATTGCCCTAGAATCTGTACACATCCTCCATTCTCCATCTTCTTTGGTGCTAATATCGCTAGTACAGCATAGGGACTCAGACTCTCATGGATCAATCCTTTCTGTAACAGTTCATGTACTTGTCTGTTCAACTCCTCACTTTCTGTACGTGTCATTCTGTGTGCTGTCTTATTCGGCAAACTCGCTCCTGGAATCAAGTCCATCTGATGACTGATCTTCCTAACTGGTGGTTATCCATCAAGCATGTTATCGGATACAATACGAAACTCATTCAACAAATCTACAATTTCTACAGGGACATCTTCTACTTCCTCCTTACCAGCTTTTGGAATTAAAGCAAAACATACATGCTCATGCCTCATACCATCTAAGAAATTTCTTCCATCAACAAAAGTTATCCTTGCATTACCACATACCTTTTCTTCAGTCTCCTTCAATGGTTTTAGCTTATGTCGCACTCCATCCTTTGTCAGGGAATAGGTATTCGCATGAACATCATGTACAACACATCTGTCAAACTACCACGGTCTACCCAATAACATATGACATGCATCCATAGAGATGATATCACATAGTACCTCATCTTGGTACCTGCCGATCTTGAACTTTACCAAGCACTGTTCACTGACCATGACCTTGTGGTCATCCTGCACCCAGGAAATCCGATATGGATGTGGGTGTTTCTGTCTCTTGAGCTTCAACTTTGTCACCATCTCTTCTAAAACCAAATTTTCAATGCTTCCACTATCGATAATCACATCATAGCATTTACCCTCACACTTGCATCGAGTGCGAAACAGGCTCCTCCTTTGTTCAGGTTCATTCTCACCACTCAGCAAGACTCTTTTGTTAATTAGCATTTCTCCTCTTTCAGCATCTTCAGAATTTGATTATCTAGCATCTTCATCTACATGTGCAACTCTGGCCTGGCCTTCATTTCTCCTGTCTATTCTGCCTTGGCGCTGAGGACATTCAAATGCCCTATGACCTTCTTCTCCACAGTGAAAATATGTTCCACGGAAGCCTCCTCTTCCAGATCCTTGTCCTCTTCATCTTCCTCTCTGATCTCTATTACTCTAATCTTGGAAACGATTGGAATTATTTCCTCTCTGATTCTGACTGCTACTGACCTCATCCTTCTTTTTCGGATCTTCATTTCGGCCACCATATGACTGTCCACCAGATCATCCACCGCGACCTCTTCCATTTTGTCTGCTCTCAAACTTCTTGTTCAGTTTTTCTTCTACTTTTAGGGTAAATTGGTATTCCTCTTCAATACTATTCATTCGAACCAGATTCAGCTTCTCCTAAATGCTTGGCCTTAACCCATTAAGGTATCGGGCAACTTTCTCCTTATCAGCTTCTGCATGGCCTGTTCTGATGAGAAGTTGATAGAACTCGTCTGTATACTCCTGAACAAATCTTCTTGCTTGCTTCAAACTCTGCATTTTCTTTAGTAGGTCAAGGTCATAATCAACAAGAATGAACTGTCGCTTCAATTTATCCACCATCCAATCCCATCTTGTGATTTTATCTTTCCCTCTTCTATTTCGCTCCAATTGAATTTCTTGCCACCAGATCTTCGCATGACCTTTCAGTTTGGCCTTCACAAATTTGACCCTATCAGGATCCTCAACATCTTCATACTTGAAATATTCCTCACATTCATTGATCCAGTCAATCAATTTCTCTGGGTTAAGATTTTCAGAAAATGTAGGAACCTTAATCTTTGGTCTTTTTCCAATTTTGGAAATTGCCCGAAAAAATTCTTTCTTCCTCTTGGTTCACAATTTCAACTTTTCCTTTTTGATATTCTTCTTCAGCTTCATCCTCGCTTTCGTCTCTGACATTAAGATTCATTCATCTACAAATCTCTTCTTGCAATGCTCGTACTTGTCTCTGCATCTCTCTAACCTCAGGTGTCACAGTATCAGCTCTTCCACCACGTTCTCTTCGTGGAGGCATTTTCGCGATGCGTGTTGAAGCCCTAACTGCGGTCCTGGTGCAAATTGTCTCACAGTCGGTGATCTGTTTACACACTCAAGAACTCCCGCTCTGATACCACTTGATGAAGGGTGCTCCCCTTAATACCACAAACACATAACAAAAATAGAGAAACAACAACAATAATATGCAAGAACAGAAAATTGGCTTCTTATTATCTCCACAAATTTGGAATTACAAACTTTCAGAATTACAATATGCAAAGCCACATGGGCATTCCCTTACAATATTCTATAGGACAAAGCCTCAAACTATTACCCAGATCTACTACCCAGAACTATTCTGAACTGCCTATGACAATAATACAGCTTTCCTTATATAGGCAATTTTTCCACCGCCTAGGAAGGTTCCAGAATTTTAGCCAATAAAGCCGACCAAACTTAGAATTATTTAATTTTATTTTACATTTTATTACATCATAGTCGGCTCAAGATAACCTTTGAAACCTGAACAAAAATTTTGAAAAAAATTATTTTTCACCATTTCAGGTGGCCCAACTTCCGAAGACCATAAGTCATCACTAGTTGACCCGATTGGCTATTATAACCCCATTTCAGAAATGCCACGAAGCGCACTATAGGCTTGATTGGTGTAAGCACCTGTCACTCAAATTTTTGACCTCATCCGGGGCCTCTAAAGCCTTCAAAATTGAGTTCAAAGTTTCTGTACCCTACTGCCAATACCAAAAATCTTTAATATCTTCCAATATACACTTGATCTGGCAATGAAACTTTACTGGCAGACTTATATGACCAAAATGAACCTCCAAGAAAGAAATCAGATCATTCTGAGCACATACAAAAATTACCAAAAATAATAATTTTCCATAAATAGCAGCTCTACACAAAATAGCCCTTATTGAAAATAAAAACAGAAATATTTTTGGGTGATGCAAGATTGCTCTTACACCCAGGATGCTCCTGCATTAGTTTAAAACTGTGTGGGTTTTAGGGCCCCTTTAAAACCTGTTTTCCTTAATAAAAAACTAATAATTATTGCTATCTTGTCAACAAGTGCCTATTTTAAATCAAGAGTTACATATAACAACAAATATCTATTATAAATAAAGAGTTGCATTTAAATATGGATAGAATATAAAATGGTACACTTTTTTTTATATTAAAGCTAGCTTATTTTCAATGAAAATTTACATATAAATATGCCTCAAATATTACATCCTATCCACAAAAAGATCCTTTTATTTTAAAAATAACCAAAATAATGGAGACAAACAATGGAGTCATGAATAGGATTGTAGATAATTTTGGATTTATCAACCAAATGTTAATACCTCATGGGAAATGGTTGTGGTATAATGTTTGAGTGGATAGGCTTTAGGGTTTACCCTAGATTTAAGATTTTGGCCCTAGGAACTTTTTCTAGGATTTAGGGTTCCAAATAAACATATAGCATTTCAACTATAGAGAGCCTAGAGTGTAGATTTAAGCTTCTAGTCCTAGAAACTAATCTATGGTTTAATGTATATTATCTAGATCATAGGGATGATGGATATGGTTTAGGATTGACCATAAAGAGTGAACTAGTGGTTTAGAATTAAGATTCAGGGACATGAGGGTTTAGGGTTTCTATTCTAAGTTTATCGTATATTTTGTGTATCTATTTTATTTTGTTCAGTTATTTTGTGTATAGGCTTTCTATAATTTACATAAAAAATAAAAAGTGTCCAATTAATATAGAAAGTAAGAACAATGAAAAGAGGGAAAAAAAGATAATCTAATATTTACAAAATATAGGAAAAAATTATATACAAACACAACCTAATTTTTTCAATATTCAAACAATTAAATTAAATATAAATATATGTACAAATGATTTTTTAAATAATTAACAAATAAAAGTACTGAAAAATACAAAAATACTAACCAAAACTAAAAGAAAAAATTGCCTACCAAGATGTTGCTATGTTTGGAAGTAGAACATGATCACTACTAGGAGTGAGTCCAAATTCTATGAAAATGAACCTCCATCCCCATTTGGAAAATAATAAATACTTTTAGGGAATGCAACCCTATTTAGAAGCAAAGATCACCTCATTTCATTATAAATGGATTGTGTTCCTTAAAACTTCCACTATACGTGGACTCAACTTCTTACACTTATAAACAAAATTAATTTAATTTGTATTCTTGTGCTAAAACATATGTTTTTAAATCCTTCCCACATTAATTTATAGATTATTTAAATGTGAGATAATCAAAGTCAAAGATGTAAATTACTATGTTCGCCATTATTTTAGAATAGTAGAAAATTGAATTTAAACATAATTTTTTTTTAAAAAATGTAAAAATGCTTAATAAATTGCATGGTGATAATAGATCTATGAAATAAGATCTAATTTGTTAAAAGTAAAATTATTAATAACTAATTGAAATCAACTGCATGCTTATAATTCTCTTACAAAATTAAAAGTAACTAATAATTATTACTACCCTTTCAAAAAGTATCTATTATATATATAAGAATTCGATATATAATGACAAGCATCTATCATAAACAAGAGTTGCATTTAAATATATTTAGAATAATGACAAGCATCTATTATAAGTCAAGAGTTGCATTTAATGAAATCAAAAGAGGGATGGCTCCATAGATAGATTATCAGGAAAGTGAAAATAACTTCAAATCTTCTCTGCCTTCTTTACTGGCATGTAACGAGAAGCTGATTTTGGTTGGGAGATTAGAGGAATCTGGTAATTAAAATATGGGGCGGTTTGCATTTTTTTTAGCACACTTTGGTGGGAATATGGAGGTTGGATTCAAAAGAAGAGAATAATGAGAGATGGTCTCTTATTTCTGTTACTCCGTGAGTTTTGTTGGAAGAGATAGTAAAGTCCTCGCATGGAACAGATTTTATTGTTGCTGCTTCAATAGATAATATTTGGGTTACCATTAAAGGAAGTATAAATCTGTTGACCTTTAATTTGAGGTCCATGGAATGGAATGTGTTGCTAGGCTACACTGTTGACGATCTGGTTGATTGTGCTACTCCAAGACGAGGAATTTGTGCAACCTTTAAAACTTCTCCATCTTTCAATTTGTCTCCAAATCCACTCGAGCCTATTGAATAAATAAGATATAGTTGTGAAATTAAATTAATGGGCCGAGCCCCGTAAAGAGACAGGATATTTTCTTTCTATTATATATTGTAATTTAATATCTTTTATTAAAAATAAAAAGAATATTTTTTACTTGAAACTTTCATAATGATATATTGTGGCCATTGTAATAAAATGTTCTGTACACATTTTATTATTACTACTTGCTGATAGGCTAAGAAAGTACTATTGCATCCATTTTTGGATTTCTTCCATTAACTAGTCATTTAAAAATCTCATTTCTACTAATTAAAATTATTATTTTTATCAAATTTGTTACAAAATTAATAATTTGTATAGTATACATGGACATTTTTTATGCTTATAATTCAACAAAATTAATTTACAACTCTTCTACTGGCTTGAAAATTTAGCCTCTTATACACGGATTTTGTGGTAGTGCTTTACCATGCCCTTAAAATAATTCATATTTATTTTTAAAAATATGTTAGAATATAAATGCATGATTTTGGATATAGATTATTTATTAACTATATGTATATTAAATTGAATAATAAAATTTGTTATATGTATTATAATTAGATGTTATATATTTTTTGTATTAAGTATAAGGAGTTAACGGAAACAACAAAGACTACCGAGAGTCAAGGCATCAAAGGACAAGCCTCACACAACAAAAAAGCCAAAAATTACATACAACCAAAGCATAACAAAACAGGACTGAATAAAAAAATAGCAGCTATTGTAGCACATCTTCAGAGGTGTCCACCCACACAATCCAACCCATAGCACCTTCCATCCAAACCAAGTTCTTCTGATCCTGGATCTCGCCAGTAGTGTTCTGTGGGTTTCTTTTAATCTCCTTGCTGATGCAGTTGACCGTTTGGTTGAAAGTGTGGATATTGTCCAGGTGCAGCCTCCAGAAGTAACCATTTTTTACTCCATCCTTAAGAAATCTTTTGAACTTGGCCTTGTTGATCTTCATAGTTATTTGAATCTGCAAAATTTTTTTGAAATATGTGAGACTTCGAAAAGACTCAGTAAGCAATCTGGGGATATTTTGAAATCTTTCTTCATTTCAGCACTTCCAAATTTGCCACAAAATGTTAGCTGAGAGAATATCCCAAAACATGTTAACATCTTTTTTTGCATTAGAAATAAAACTAGTAATAACTTCAAGAATATTGAAAGAAGCAGGGATAGAAATGCCAAACATCAACCAAACCTCTTTAGCAAAAGAGCACTCAAAGAATATATGTCTTCCCATTTTCAGGGTTCTGCAAATGCTGCACAAGTTAGTATCAAAGAAAGAGTTCCTAATAGGAAGCTTGCTGAGAATAAGTAACCATTTAAAACATTTAATTTTAGGATCTATAGAACTTTTCCAAAGACTGTCAAAAATCTTATTCCAGGAAGGAACATCTAAATTAGTATACCAAGTATCATTAATATGATTGATAATTTCATCATTGTTGTTAATGATAGAGTAAATGTTCTTAGCTTTAAGCATGGAAATGATAATACCACCAGGCCACTTGATTTTTTGATAACTATTAGAATCAACGTGGAAAATAGTAGGAATATTCCTGCTGGCCCTGACAATCATATTATACATCCTCTTATGAGAATTAGGAAGATTAAATTTACTCTTTAACTCATCCCATTGAATAAGTCTATCATTTTCAAAAATGTCAACAAGTTGTTTAATCCCAAGGTTGGCCCAACTCTTGGCAGAACAGCCTTGGGTAAGAGCAAGGGGCTTATTACCGAGCTTAAGGTTCCACCAAATGGACCTCTCACCATGGAGCGTCTTATCATCAAAAAAGTCTTTATTCTTGATGAATTGCCTAACATGGTTCCAGGCCTTCCAAATGGACTTGAACACGGCTGAGCCTTGAAGAATGATAGGAAATTCACTACAAATAAGATCAGTGAGGGGGAGATTTTTCTAGAATTTGGCATTCTTAGGATAACCCCTTTCAATATTGTTATGAATTAGCACTCTCCAAGGGTCATCTCCCTCCACAGCATGAAAGATCCATTTGGAGGCCAAAGAAAGACCACTTAGTCTTAGGTCTTTGAGCCCCAAGCCCCCAAAGAGCTTATCAACATGACACCAGCTCCACCTGACAGAGTGAGACTTGTTATTTCCTTTCCCATCCGACCAAAGATACTTCCTAATAACTTTTTGAATTTCCATAACTTGGTAATCATTAAACATCCAAGCCGAAGCATAGTAAATATTATAAGAGGAAAGAATATTTTGACAGACTTGCAATTTTCCAGCAAAAGATAGAGACCTATTGTGCCATTTACTCAACTTATTATGAATCTTGTCTTTAAACCAACTCCACATATCTTTTAAAGAAGGATCAACAGAGAAGGGAATACCCAGATATCTAACAATTTTTGAGGGACCACCCCAATGGAAACCAAACTTACTAAACCAATCAGGAGGTTGGTCATTCCATCCAAGACAAATAGACTTGGTTTGAGATAACCTAGCTCCAAAAATCTTACAAAAAAAAGTGAGCTTATTGATCATAGCAACAAAGTTATCTTCAGAGGCTTCATGAAAGAGAGAGGTATCATCAACAAACTAGAAATTAATAATATCCTTATTATCGAGAAGGGTGATGCCTTTGACAGTAGGGGATACAGTGTTGTCTCTAAGAATATAGAAAAGAGCTTCAGAGGCAATAACAAAAAGGGTAAGGGCTAGCAGACAACCTTGCCTAATTGATCTACCCAAGGGGAAAGAGGCTGAAAGAGATCCATTAATATCAATTTGAGCATGCACATCTCTAAGAAGCATTTTAACAATGTCACAGAAGAAGGAGGTGAAGCCAAAAGAATCAAGCATCATACTGATAAAGTCCCATTCTATTCTATCATAATCCTATTCAAAATCTAGCAGAAACATAGCAACATTTTGATCCATGTGCTTAGCCCAATTAAGGGCTGCCCAACTAGTAATCAAGTTCTCAAGGATATATCTCGCTTTAAAAAAACCAGTTTGAGTAGGGCAAACAAATTTAGGAAGAATAGTTTCGAACCTTCGAGACATGATTTTGGCGAGAATCTTGTAGGAAACATTTAAAAGAGTTATAGGTCTCCAATTCTTTAAAAGAGATTTATCTCCCTCTTTAGGGATGAGTTTGATGATACCAGAGTTAATCTCCCTACCCAAAGTACCAGTATCAATAGCTTTGTTATAGATGATAAGTAATTCTTTGCAAATCCATTTACCGTTGGCTTTATAAAACTCCACAGGTAACCCATCAGGTCCTAGAGCTTTATCATTGTTAAGTGAATTGATGGACTTTTTAATTTCCTCCAAAGATATGGGTTGTTCAAGAATAGAGGCATCATTATCCGAAATTATTTTGGGGATAAGATTCCTACACTGATTTCTGAGAGCCCTAGCTTCTTGAGAGTCCTCAGAAGTGAAAAGATCTTCATAAAACCAAGCAAACTCTTTTTTAATAACATCAATATCATAAATCATTTGATTATTAATGAGCAATTTATCAATATTTTATTTAGCCTACTTTTGTTTAATAAGATTGAAGAAAAATTTACTACCTCTATCACCAAATTGAAGCCAATGAGCACTAGAACGGATTTTGGCTCTTAAAGCTTTCTGGTGTTGGTGTTTTCTTAAAGCGTTCTTAGCATACGCCAGTTGATGAAAGAGATAGGGGTCATCAAAATTGTTTTGAATGGCCATTTTCAGCATTGTATAAATTATTGTTAAGCCAAGACTCCTTATATTTGTAATCCTTGGCCTTTTTTTGGCCAACCGTTCTTAACAAACTCTACCAAGCAGAAATATCCATGTTCCACCTACCAATATAAGATAATGAGGGATATTGTGACTCATTAATAAATCTAAAAATTGAAATAGTAGTAAGAATATCTTCGTCTTCCAACAGGCTAGTCTTGAGAATGAATTTATTATTAACATTTTTACTACATGAAAGGGAACAACCAAGATTGATCGAAATAGAGATAGGATGATGATCCAAAAGAGTAGTAGGAGAGACCAAAATGAGGTTGTTATGTTTATCCGAGATCACAGAGAAAAAAATATGATTAAGATAAAATCGATCCAACCTAGAATAAATTCTAGCCTGACCTTTCTGATGATTGCACCAAGTATACCAGAGACCAGGATTATTATTCGTGTTCCCCGTTAATGGGTCAAAAAGAGATTTAGAAAATTTAAAATTATTCCAAGCAAGTTTTTCCTGTTCTTTCCAGGAAAAGGGGAGACCCCCCATCTTATCCTCTTGACCTTCTATCATATTAAAATCACCTCCAAACATCCAAGGGATATCTAGAAGCGAGTAGAGCCAAGACCAAAACATATATCTTTCATTATAATCATTGGCAGCATATATAGAGAAAATACCAAAATCCATGTCATTATGATTGAAAATCAACCAAATAGCTTTGTTACAGGGAGAAAAGCCAAAGCTCTTAATTTTAGGTCCCCATCTAGGGCTAACTAAAATCACAACTCCTCCTTTCCCCTGAGAGTGATTAGTGCAAAATTTGACAACATCCTTCCAAATAAAGTTTAGATTGGATTCAAGATTGAATCCAGTGGATTTGATTTCTTGCAGCATAATAACATCAATATTATTAATAGTACTGAGAAAATTTTTAACCACACATTTTCTATCAGGACATTCAAGTCCTCTGATATTCCATGAAATACAATTCATTGAGACAGAGTTTTAGGGATGGATGCTTCAGAAACAACTACGTCCTCCATAGGAGAAGCATCATCAAGGATAGTTTGATTCTACTTTTTGTTATTCTTATTTTTATTTTTTGAGCCAAGAGGTCTCCCTTTCCTCTTGATGTTATATATTTAGATTATATAACATAAATTATAATTATAATCTAAATATTAATAAACTTAACTTTTTCATTATGTATTTTATATTAATTAACTTATTAATTAGTGATAATAATTTCTATTATTTTTAATAAATAATTATAAGTTATATTTTAAAATACTAAATAATATAATTTGACATAAGTTATATGAACTATATAAAATATTATTAAAATTATTCCTTATTCTTAAATTAATATTTTAGAAATAATTTATTTACTAACCAAATTTCTATTTTTAAACTATGGGTTAACTTTATATTTATAATTAAATAATTTTCCTAATTAAAATAATTATTCTCATTCTTTATATTTATTACTTTTATTACCTCAGATAAAACACAATACTTTTAACATTATGATTCCATTCTTATAATTTCAACTATCATTAATGCTATCAATATGATTCTACATTAAAAGAAATTAATTATTAAAAGTTATTACTTCTACTATAACTATATAAAACATAATAATTAAAAAATTAGTATACAATTACTTCTACTTTAGTTTCTACTATAACTAAAGGCAAGTACGTAGCCACTACGTGGTACTTGTTTGTAAAGTTTTTTTGTGCCTATATTTTGATTAAGGTTTTTAAACTTATCTTGTTACACATCAAATCCATTTTTTAAGAGTTTGTAAAGTTCTCTCAACAATTTTAATCAATGTAAGATTTGCAATCAATGTTTTTAATAGAAAAAATATCTTTTTAATGTCTATTTGAAAATAATTATTAAAATCAGTTCAACCTCAATTTTATAACATTGTATCCTTATTATGATTTAATTTCTTTCAAAATCATTATCCCAAGTATATTTTAAGTATTCTCCGATAGAAGAATTTATGTTCATGATTATGCCTGTAAATTAACAGTTCATTTCAAGAGGGCCAAATATAAGCAGCAAAAAATGAAAGCAAACTATGAATGTCATATTAATACATTATTTTGTCTTTACTTTATAAATTTTATGTCATTTTATAAAAAATATTTACTACCAAACTTACAACTAAAACTATGGTATCTATAATAGTTATTTGTTGTATTAAAAATAGTAATAGTTTTATTTATAAATTAATAATATTGTAAAAGATTTATAAGTGGGTTCTTTTTGAAGGGATACATTATTATTATCTAGTTGTAAAAGATTTATAAGTGGGTTCTTTTTGAAGGGATACATTATTATTATCTAGCTTATGAGATAATTTATTATTCTTATATTATTTCGTTTGGATACAAATTATTTGTTAAATTAAATTCTCATATATTTCAAAATAATTTTCTCATAGCATTAATAGAAGTTATAAATTGGTGTGGAAAGATTTAAAGTGAATACTATATATTGTAAATTCATAAATTTTTTAATTATTCAATTTTTATCACGTTTATTAATTTTAAATTCTATTATATCTATAAATTTTATGAAATGATAATTAAATATTTTTATTTAAATTAATGAATTAAATTTCTATATTTAATTCAAAAAAATTGATTGTTTTCTTTTTGTATTAGATATAAAGTATCAAATTTATTACAATCGACTATTTTAGAGCATGGTCAACAATACTAATTCCATCATAATTTTTGATAATATATTTTATCTAGTGGAAAAAACTACTAATCACCCAACAAATCTATAATAACATATTGATCTTAAGTTCTTTTCTTTGCTTTTCTTTTTTGTTTCCTTTCTGTTTGGTTTCCTATTTGGCTCAATAATGTTTTCTTGGGATGTTCTCTATCCCCCTTTTTTGTTTTAGTTGTTTTTTCCAGCTATTCTAATTGACTATTCTGTATCTTTAGCTCTTTGGGTTTCATGCCCTTGTAAAACCTGTTTTTGCTTAATTTTCAAAACATAGTGATCATAAGTGTGAGGCAACTGGTATGAATTATCTTTGGCCTTTTCCTTTTCCCCCTCTTAATGCATGACAACCAACATGTGTGCCCATCCATCCACTTGAGGACACTATCATATTTTATCCTCTACGCATACAAATGATCTACTATATCAACAACCAAGATAGACTGGAGTTTTGTTGCAATAGGTACAACTGTTGGAGGTGATGCTACAATAGGTGGAATAAGGGTTGGGATGTCATTGAGTTTTTTGTGTCTCTCCTCTTAAGCTTTGATTTCTGCTAAAAAAATTTGAAGAGCGATCTGAAATGGGGTTTTGTCTGCAATAGCCTAGGTCTAGTTGTAACCATTATCTAGATCACCTCTCTAATAATTCTAACCAAACCATTATTTAGTAGGTCTTCAAAGTTTCTTCTTGAGAGCTTTAGAGTGACTGTAACTCAAAAAATAATAACATGATGGGTGACTCTCCTTAGAGACTCAATAAGAGTTTTAGATATGCCATTAAAAATATTGTTATTGCTAACTTTATAAATGGACCAAAGAGTAACAATTGATAAAACAAAGAAAAAAACTTTGAAGTCCCTTTTGAGACCCAAGATATTTCCAAAGAGAATATCAGTGATATGAATATTATTATCCACAGATAGATCTAAGAGGGCCCAAATTTTTTTTTCAATGTGGCAATCCAAAAATAAGTTCATGATTATTTATGGAGTTCCGATTGCCCCCAAGCTTATCAGCATAGTTATGTCAGTGGGTGGGCTCAAAGTTAAGCGACCAACATCTGTTAAGGTGAGAAAAGATGTTAAATTTGATGGAATGGAGAGAAATGGTACTGAGAGGGGAGGGGTGAATCAGTTCCCTCAAAAAATTTAACTTCCAAAACTTAATTAGAAAATAGTAGTAACGTTCATACATAACTTGATTTGATTGTATACATCATTCATTCAATTAACTTAAAAGGTAAATAGCATGAAATCAACAATATATCAATCACATAACACAAGTATTTTGGTAACACAGAAACCCTTGTTAGAAGGTAAAAAATGCAGTGGGGATGACACCCCAAAATCTTTACTACTGTAGATAATAAAGTATGTTTGTTAAGGCTACGAGTTGTGATCACTTTTGGTGATCTTACCCTGTTAGGAGTAACAATTTAGATCAGCTAGATCTACCTAGTTATAGGATTTCAACAACACTAATTGAGTGTGTACTTGGTTAAGAGATTTACAAAAAGACTTGTTAGGTCTACTCTGTTAAGAGATTTTACCAAACTCTATTACAATGATTAGAAAATAATAGGATGTATCTGCAATTGACAACTCAACCTTGTCTGATACAGATCAATGTAGTATAGAATAGATATCACCTTTGTATGTGTAGATCTTGTCTCTGAACTGATCGGTAGGCTTGTCTAATTTTGCTTAATCTGAATATCTCTGAATTCTGCTTTCCTCTCTCTAATAACTAATATCTTGAAGATGGCTTATGCTTCAAGATCTCATACGCTTGTTCTCTTCCTTGTCAAGCTTATGTCAAAATGACATGAAATAAAAATATATACCATTCTTCTTTTTTTTCTTAATAAAATTAGGTTACAATATCTTAGGATGAAACCCTAAGATCAACAGTGTACAAAATTAACCTAGATCAACAATAAAATAGAGATCATCATCACAATTAATGATTACATCTACAATAAATGATCGTCGATCTTGGTAAAACATTTTATGATTCTGTTGTAACCATTTGCATAGATAAATGTGCCAAAACTGATTACTATGTCATTTTATGTATTTCTCTGTAAACATTGTAAATATTGCTTAGTAGTTACACTGGCGCTCAGTGTCCAATTTTCTTGGTGTTTACTGATGCCCAATATCGGTGTACACTAATGCTCGGTAAAATTGCTCTAGTGCTTGATGTGAACTTAAATCTTTTATTCTCGGTATGGCTTGAGATAACCTTGGTGCAAAGGCTTATGTAGTTAACTGACTAGCATGAGTATCTTGAAGTACTTTCTTTTACCGACTATATAGCATAGGTAACTGATTGACTATCTTTGATACTAAAGACAATCTTTAATGCTCAAATAGAGATAACAATCTCCCCCTTTGGAATTAGTATAAAAAATTTGAATGTATATAGACCTGATGTCTTCAAAAATTATTCTGACTTCTCCATATATACATAGATACCATAACTTAGCAAAATTTCAAAAAAACTTTACTCCCCCTCAGTGCATGCTCCCGGTATTGTGTAGTATACTTAGCATTTATTGACATATTTGGCATATACATTGTTTTGCCCATTTTTTATATTAAAGCCAAATACAAAAATGTATACTTACAGCTTGTCAAAAATGTGCTAATGGGTTTTCTTCAATGAATCCAAGAGGTTTTCCCATTCCTCTTTCAAGTTGGTGAGAGCAATTTTCTCAAGACCGACTTGTGCATGCATGTCAAAGATGTTTTCCAACACAAATATTTCTGGTGTTGTGACAAGTGTTTGTGCTTTGACAATGTGCTTCTCAAAAAATTTCAGATAAGGAAGCAACTCAGTTTGAAGCTTAGTGATCTGGTCTCTTATTCTTTCTTCTTGTTTCCTAAGATCCGCCCTTAACCACCCGAGTTCCTAAACTCTTAGTATATGCTTTGCAAAATCTTGTGGCTTTGTTAATGCTTCCTATGCACTAGCTTGGATTTCAGTATCAAGTTGTTTAATCTTTTCACTGATCTCAGTAGTGAAGGTGTCCAAAGTGCATAGTTTGATAAAACAATTGACTTATTAACTGAGTAATAGCCCGAATTTTAGTTATTACCTCAAATAACTTTACCTTATTTATTGCCACTTCCTGGCTGATCTTCTCTACAAGTTTGTCCTGATTCTTGGATTATGCCCTTTCTTCAATTCTTTGTTCAACTTCAATGTTTGGGGCATTGATTTCTTCTGCAAGTGTGGCAAGTTGGTCCATAATGGGAGTATCCTCATTAATTTGTACCTCAGGTATGACCTATTGTAAGATATCTCTTACATTCTCTAGTATTTCCTTGATCTTGCTTTCCATCCTTAATGTTTCTTGTGCTGCTTTCCTAGTGCACAACTCCCTTTATTTTCTAAGTTCCTCAAGGCTTAGGGTCCTGGGGTCACAATATGGCATAAAAATTACTTTATCTAATGTGACTGACCCTTTTCCTTTATTTTTCTTCTTCTTCTTCTCTGGTTCTTGAGGTGACCTTTTGATAAATGATACAATATCCTTTATCTTAGAGGTTGGAGTAACCTACCCAGTTGACACATTTCCCTCCTACATCTGCTGCTATGGAACCTATGTGTTAGTTGACTAAGGTGGAACTCCTGATGTTGTGTCTAGTGGGGTAGCCTCGGTTACTTTGGGGTCATCTTGGCCCTTTGTATCTATTTCAGTTGCCTCTTTCTCTTCAGGCTTGTTTGTGTCCTCCAGTGTTCCTATTCCTTATTCCCCAGATGTGTCCATCAGTTGCTCAGGGTTAGAGCCTTTGGGTTGCTCCTTTGTCAATATTTCAACTGCATCTACAAGAATAGGAAGCTTACCTGGTAATGATGTGATTGGATGCTTGATAATAGGACCTTCATCTTGTGTTTTTCCTTGTATAATGTTCACATCCTCATCATCATCTCTATCATCAGGATCACCATTAGTAATGTCCTCAATGAGTACTTATGGTTCTTTGTTGTCTTCAACTTGGATCACTACCCGATCTGGTCCATCCCATGAAATGTTTATGTCCATATTGTCAAGTGTAGTATCATTCACCTCAGTAATTGATGCAATTGTCTCATCGGTATTCTTTTCTAAATCAACATCATCAATATGGATGCCTTTACCTTTTGATCTTTGTCTCTTCTTAGAAAATTTTAGAAATACTACCTTCTCATCTTGCTCTTGGGCTGCAACAATGGATGTCCAAATGAGTTGGCTAGACTCATCAATGTCTACTAGATTTTCATCTAGAATCTGAAAGGCCTGACTTTTTACTCTGAATCTCCTAGAGTAAGTTGTCATGTATTCTTCAATCTCATCAATAGTCAAATTAGGAATTGTTAGTACTAGGGATTGTTCCCTCATGTTATTTTCTGCATCTAAGGCATATGACCATTTCTGATTTATTTTCTCCTCTAATGCCTTAGGTAGTTTCTTGGAAAATTCTAATGAGACTTGTTTGAAGAGAATCATCATCTGGATGATTGCCTCCTCTATTGTATTTTGATTCTTGATAGACATACTATCAAACTGACTAAGTTATGTATCTGTGAGTTTTCCATTTTCAATTATATCTTCAGCAACCTCATCAATTGTTCTATTTTTGTTCCTTACCACCTTGAACTAATTTGTGTCAATATCTTCATCTTCAAGGTGTTCTCTTCCTCTTATTAGTTTTCTCCTTTTCCTCAGTGCTTTAGCTATGACCTTGGTTCCTATTTTTGTATATGTCTTGGTTGGCTTGGCATCTTTTGGTTTTGTATCTTCACAACTCCCTTTTTCAAAGGTGATGAAGCTACAATAGCTGACCTTGTTTGTGCTCTTGGCTGCACTTGTAACTTCTTCTTCTTTGGATTTGGAGAAAGGGAAACCGGTGTTGAACCTTTTTCATTATCACACTTAGTTTCTTCACTATCATGGGGTTTGTCAGTTAGCCGTAATTGACCTTCGGTTGTAGTTCCATTTGGTAACTCATAAGATGTGTTAGATTCATCTCCAAATTTATCAACTAATGTTTTCATCATCTTCTTTGACTTTTTAGTTATTTTACAGATGACAAGTCCAGTATTTATTCTTGTCTTAGCTTCTTCATAGGTTCCAAACCTTTCTACATCCTTTTCCTTTGGTGTAGCTAGCAAAGGCTTGATTGATTTCAAAGCAAAATCAATATCCATTTTATATCCCATGGGGCCTAACCATTTTGTTCTGGTCTCCACATCCTTTATCAAGGTGTGATCGATGTCCACAAGAAAACATATATCCATTTCATATTTCTCAACTAATGAACTAGGAATCCTCCTTTGAAGTTCATCTTTATCTTGAATTTCTCAAAATAATCATCTAAGACTTTATTCAAGTTGTCTCCCAAATCACTAATCATATCAAGTATTTGCACAATAATTGTTTTGTTAGTAGACCAATCCACATCACCGATAGAAGGGAAAAAATATGGTGGGGAAGACACCCACAAATCTTTACTATTGTAGATAATAAAGTATGTCGCTTAAGGCTACAAGTTGCGATCACTTCTGGTGATCTTACCCTATTAAGAGTAACAATTTAGATTAGCTAGACCTACCTAGTTATAGGATTTCAACAACACTACATGAGTGTGTACTTGGTTAAGAGATTTAAAAAAAGACTTGTTAGGTCTGTTGGCACATGCAAAAAATTTCATGGCTTAATTGTCTTTCCCTTGGTCTCTATGTCATTTTCATGTCTCCGGCTAAGCCCTAAGCAAAATTTTCAAAAAACTAGCTGTTACATTTCAAAACCCTTTGTCTAAACCTTGGCCTTATTCTATTTTGATGTTACTTTTTGCAGGTCACTTAAGGGTCCTATTTCACATGTGCTTTATATTTTTGGTCAGCCCCATTTAAATTTTTCCTAAGTCTTTACCCTAGTGGCCTTTAATATTTTCCTATAGTCCCCTGCGCTTGATTTTTCCTTAAAACCTAAGTCTCAGCATTTATTTTTTCCTATGTTTTGGCAGCCTTAATTTTTTAGACCCAGCTCTGACACCATCTCCATCTAACGGTTAGCTTAAGTTCTTAAGTGATGTGTCAGATGCTTAAGATCTTGTGACAACCATTGATTTTGTATCATGTCAGAGGGTTGTCAGGGCTGGGGGAAGATTCTCAATCTGACAGTGGGTTGAAATCTGATAGAATCTTCGAAGTCTTTGTGAACTTCAGACGACCGTCGATCTTCCTGATGTGGGCCAGTCAAAGTTTCTTAGTCTTTTGGTGGTAGGGATAAGTGTTTAGTAGCCAAAAAATATATAAAGGTTTCACTTGTTCATGTGAAATAGCGGTGGTTCTCTAAGTGTTTTAGCGGTTCAGTGAACAAGCGTTCGCATAATCGCTAAACTTTCTGGCAGATGGATAAAGTGTTTCACAAACTGGCGGTGACCTTTTGTCGCTAGTTCACTAGATGTGGGGTCGAGGTTAGTGTTTTCCTGTAGTCACCAAGTAACAGAGTTAAGTGATGGGTTAAGATTTTCATCCCCTGAATAAGAAAAGCATTTTCGCATGGTCGCTAGAGGGTAAACCCTGGGTTGCAGTTGAGTTAAGATTTAAAACACTATGAAACATGAAGATCGGATGGTCATGACTTAAAGTTGATAGAGATTCAAATTTCAACCGCCGATTTGCTGCAAGTGCCATGGAATTGACCGTTATTATTCAAATTCAAATTTTTGAAGAGTTTCCTACGACAAGAAGGACTAGAACTCAATGCAGAGGTGACTGGAGCTGATGGGAAATGATCTAGTTGCTGTTGCAATGTGGTCCAGGGTGTGCTGTGTTCATTTGCAGGACTTATACTATGTGGTTTTATGCTCGAGGTGTGTTGCAAGGTTGACATTTTGAGCATTTTTGTGGTTCTCAGTACCTTCTTAGTGAGATTTTCATGATTGAGGATCAATTCAGGGCTTGTCTTCTTCTAGTTTCCTAGGTTTCTTCCCCTGCAATTAATTTTTGACTGTTTCTAGTGGGTTTGGTGTTTGAAACCCTAACTCTAAGTCATCTGTAGCTTATTGCATTCTCTTTGAGAATTCCAAGATGACTAGGGAGTATAAGTTGCAAAATTTTTGATGTTGTGTGGGTTCCAAAATTTTCTTTGGTCCCAGGCTGGTTGTTCATGGTATTTTACTGATATAGGAGCTAGATTTTGTATCTTTTCCTATCCTTGTGTTGTTCTGATTATGTAGTGATTCTGAATATATTAATGAGAATTCTATTGAGTTCCAATCTTTCATTTGTGTATGTCTTCTTGTTTCGGTTCTAAACTCATATATGTTAGTGTCACAAAGTGTATTAGCATATGGTAAACAAAGAGTATTGTGAAGTCATCTGTGAGTTCCTAACAAAGTTAGGATTAAATTCTTTTAGGTGGGTTTAGTGAGTTTTCAACCAAGCAAGAATCTGATGTCCTTGTGTCTGAGGGAGAGAGGTAATAGGCAAAGCACTTATCCTGGATTCAATTGTGTTTGAATTAAGGTATTCAGTTGATGTATGTAATTGGGTGACTCTTTGCCCTAGGTTAAGGCACTGGTCCATCCTTTGGAGGTATTGCATTGTTGTCAACCATACACACACACATTAAATGATAAAATCTTAAATCAGTTAGTAAAGAGTATATTGGCATAACATTTTATGATTCCTTTGAAGAAGTGAATCAACAGTACACCCGCCTGAGCATTAAGGCTCAAAGTGTAGGAGGATCTCTTTTGATCCTTGTTAACTGGCCCTCTTCCTTATAGACTTTGGAGTGGTGATAGAGTCAAAGTTATATTAAGTTATCCATCAAAGTATAAATCTACAAGTTGAAGATCAAAGGGAAATCCCAACAAAATGGTGACTCTACTGGGGAGAGTCTAGAGATAAAGGTTGTAAATGCACTCTTGTTTTCCTATTGTACTTAGTTGAAAGATTTCCCATCTAGGTCGGTGGTGACTTAAAAGGTTAATACTAGTGCTATATATTGTAAATCAAGGATAAAAGGAGGAATACTAGGTCCTTTGTCAGAAGGAATCTGGAGGTCACTCTAGAGCAATTGCCTAGATAGGAGAAGAAGAGTTGGATTAGAAGGAATGGTGAGTCTACTAGTGCTCCCATTAGAGAACAAAGAAATACTATAGGTAGAGCACCACATGTTTCCTCAAGTGAGGAAGGTTCACAAGATAGAGTTTCTAGATCAGATGGTGGTCACTCTGAAGATAGATTTTATGATACCCCAGAGGCTGTATTTCAGGACAAGGGTCCATTGCCTGTAGGTCAAGATGAATAAGTTGGAGAGATGGGTTTGGAGATTGATTTAGATCTTGATGAAGATAATTTCAGAAGAGAACCCATGAGACCTAGGCAAGTCCACTTCCCATATCAAAATCATTTTGATATGGATGTGTCATCAGGTTCTGATGACATTATGGTAGACCCTGATGATTTAAATTCATTAAGGTTATAGTTGGCAGAGTAGGATGCCATACATAAGAGGTTACAAGAGGAGAGAAAGGCTAAAAAGGTGAATTCTCTAATAGAAAGACAATCTCTCCTTAGAAAAATTAATGAAATGAAGGAGAGAAACAAGATGCTTGCTTCTGCTCCTAAGACTTTGCAACATGATGTCTTTGGTGATCTTGAAGCTTTGAGGAGTGAGCAAGAGCACATACTAAAAGATTAAGAATTTGATAGGAAGGGCCCTGTGGTTAGACAAATGGAAAGTTATGTTCCTTTGTCTAAAGATAAAGATGGAAATGAGATCACTAGGCCTACTATTGCTGCTGGTGAGAAAGGAAAGCAGAAGATGGTGGGACATCAAACAAATAGATCATTGATAATACCAGGGGTGCCACCACCCAATTCAAATAAGGACACAAAAATAGAAAGAAGAAGAAAAGAAGATGAGGACCTTGCAAGAGAATTAGAGAGGGCTGAAATTGAAGCTTCCATTGTAGAAAAGAGAAGAAAGATCCAGTTCTTGAAGGCTTCATCGACTAAAGCTCTTGGTCCATCTACTACTAAACTAGGTATGCCATCTATGACTACTATTTTTCCACTTAGTAATGCTACTAGTTCATTTCCTTCTTCATCTACTAGGATAGGTGCTGATCCTAGGCATCAGTCAAATCCACAAGTAGATAGAAATGTAAATGCTAATGTTGATCCTAGGGTTAACACTAGTTCAAGTTTTCAAAGAAGACCTATGCAACTAGAAGGCTATAGGAAAATTAGTTTTGATGGAATTCCTAGTTACCCGAATGCTTTTCCAAATGATATAAGGGATAAGGTACCTAAGTTTGCTGGTAATAATGCTATTAGTTGTGAAGAGCATCTTAGGTTATTTGTTGATATGCTTAATGATTATGAGGTAGAGCATGAGGATGTAGTCATGAAATTGTTTGTTTAATCTCTAATAGAGGATGCTAGAGATTGGTTTAAGAGACTTCCTGATAAATTTATTGATACTTGGGACTCTATTGAGAGATGTTTTAAAGAACAGTATGGTGATAGGCTTAATGCTAGTTTCATGTTGAATGAATTCAATAACATAAGGAAAAATCAGAATGAGACTGCAGCTGAATTCAACATGAGGTTTCCAAATGGTATGCATAAGTTGTTCCAAGTTATGTAGTTAGATGACAATGTCTGTCTGACTACATAATTCAACACATTTGATGGAAAGATGGGATATTTGTTGAGGAACAAAGAACCAAGAACTCTTAAGGATGCTTTTAGGATTGCTATCAATATTGAGAATAATATGAAAATATCAGGGAAATTGGGTGGAAAGAGAGATGATCCAAAGTTGTTTGGGGATAAGAAATACAAAAAGGAAAATGATAAGAATTTTGGAGCTAGGAGGCAAGAAGAAGATAAATTGGATAAGGCACTCCATGCATTGAAGGATTTGAAGGCACCTACAAATAGGAACATCAGTTCAACAACAATTTCAATAAATAGAATAGATTGCAGAACTACCCCTACAACACCCAATGGAAGGATGGAAAGCCTATTGTCCCTATTGTAAGAGGAAACAATGATAGAGGTGTCCCTGACCCTCTACAAAAAGCTTCAATAAATGTCATGGATGACATACCTTGGTGTGTTGCATGCCAGTCTCCTCATTCTGTAGAGCATTGTGTGGTTGCACACTCTATGGCTGCAAATCAGGATTGTGGAAATGAGGAGATAGATCAAGAAGAAGATCAAGATGATGTTGGATGCAATGTGGCTTCTTCATATCTAGGATATGAAGATGATTTTGATTTTGATAAAGAGGTAGATATAAGTGTGAAGAGACATAATCAGGCCCTTTTTCATCAAGAATTTTTTTCTGATAGTGAAGACATTGATAGGAAGACATGTAACATGAACTCTTCTTCTAAGCTAGTAAATTTGAGAAGACCTTCTAGAGAAGAGATGGATATGATTATTGCAGAAATGATTTCCCAGGTGCAAACTAGAGGCATGGTGGCAAGGAATACAAATGAGAAAGCTGCAAGAATGTTCATAAAGAGTACTAACTCCAGAGAGACTAATGAGAACAAATCAAAAGGTGATCACAATGTAAAATTCAAGAATGTAAAAGGTAAGAATTGTGAACCTAAGGGAATTGGAATTGAAAAGACTTCTAGTGAGATTGAGAAGCCAGTTAACACAATGGGTAAGATTGAAAAAATGAGGGTGGCCAATACACCTAATGTATTAGATAAGCAAAAGCATAATAAGGTGGTGCAAATTGAGATTCCTTCTTCTACTCCTGTTGATATGTTAGCTGTATTGTCTCAAATTACAGTTAAGGTTCCATTGTCAGAATTTTTGAGGATCCCTGAACACAAAGACAAAGCTATTCCATGGGTAGATAATGTTCACAACATTGATGTTGCATGCAATAGATCTCAAGATAAAGCATTGAAAAGTGTTGTTGCTCAGGGAATTGTGTCTCAAATTCCTCCAATATATTTGAATAGTTCTATCAATGCCAGCCTTGAAAATATTGATCCATTCTTTTTAAGTGTTCTTGTGAATGGAATGAAGTTGAGGAATTATATGATTGATATTGGTGCCTCTAATATTGTCATGCCTTTCAAAATCATGGAGAAGCTAGGCCTTAAAGTTGATACAGTCCAAGGCAGATGTTGTGCAATGGATCGGAGGGAGGTACCAGTTATTGCGACTATCAATGCAATGTCGTATAGGCTGGCAACATATCTAGAGAAATAGTTGACAATGAGTGTTTTGGTAGTGGACATCCCTCCTCATTATGGGATGCTGCTATCTAGAAGATGGAGTGCTGCCATGGGTGGAAGTTTACAATGTGATCTGTTCTATGCCACTTTCAAGATTGATGATCAGTTTGTCAAGATTGAATGAGAGCCAAGGGTATGCCACATGATTGAGAGAAATATTGATAATGAAACTACATGTTTTGTGGATACTGATATTAATGCTTTTAGGGTAGAGATCCTTGTATTTGAAAATGAGCCTACTTTGTCACCTATCTCTGTTGAGGTAAGTGCTAATTCTATGAAGGGTGATTTGTGGGTAATGTACTTTGATGGTTCAAATTGAAAGGATGGAGTAGGAGTAGGTATCTTACTTATTTCTCCTGATGGAAACACCTACAAGTTTTCTTTCACATTGAATTTCTTTTGTACCAACAATATAGCAGAATATGAGGCTTTGTTGTTAGGACTGAGGTTGGCAAAAAAAATGGTATTAAGTGCTTAAGTTTTGTTGATGACTCTGAGTTGGTGGTGTCCCAAGTCAGATCAATATATGCTTCGAAGAACAAAAGGCTAAAACAATATAGGAATGCAATTTGGGATTTGATTGAACATTTTGATCCCTTCAATATTGTGTGGAAGGATAGGAGTAATAATAAGATGGCTGACTTGTTAGCCAATATTGCAATCAATCCCACTGATATTACATATTTTGGTATCTCTAAAGTTGAAATTCAGGCTAGGCCTAGCATACCAGACAATATTGAAAATTGGCAAGTTATTGATGATGATAATGATATCTTGAAGTTTATGAATTGTGAGGATCACTATTATGGTCAGGAATTTGATTGTTCAGCCTTGGTTGAGTCAGTAGAAGGAAAAGAGGTTATCTTTGGCAATGAGGTCATTCAACTTAGAACTAACAAGGTGCCCAAGGGGCTTGTTGTTTTGGAGACTATCTTTGATAACCACGATAGAGTTCAAAAGAATATCAAAAGAGAAGATCATGCTGATCTAGAGGAGATAAATCTTGGAACACATGAAGCACCCAAGAGAGTATACATTGGTAGAGATATATAAAAAAATGTAAAGAAATCTTTGATTGAATTATTGAGAAAATTCAGGCATGTTTTTGCATGGTCATATGATGACCTAAAGGTTTAGAGAGAAGATTTGTTTCAGCATATTATTCCATTGAAAGAAGATGCTAAACCTTTATGGCAAAAGCAAAGGCCTATTAATCCCACTTTGGTGCCCAAGATGCAAGAAGAGCTAATGAAGCTAAGAGATGCTAACATTATCAAGCCTATAAGGCACTCTTCTTGGGTGTCAAACCTTGTTCCTATGAGAAATAAAATTGGTGACATCAGGCTTTATGTAGACTTCAGGAATTTGAACATCAACTCATTAAAAGATAGTTATTGTCTGCCCATTATGGAAGATATGTTGCAGATAGTAACTAGATCAGAATTGATGTCTATGATGGATGGTTTCTCTGGTTACAATCAAATAATTGTCAATGAATTAGAGAAATTCAAGAAAACTTTCACAAAACCTTGGGGGACATATGTTTATGTGAGAATGCCTTTTGGCCTCACAAATGATGGTGCTACTTTTCAGAGGGCAATGGATTTTGCATTTTCAGATTTCATAAATGATTTCCTTGTTTTGTATCAAGATGATTTAACTGCCTACTCCAAGAAGGAAGAAGACCACTGTATTCATTTAGAAAAAAATATTTGTGAGGGCCTTGGAATTTGGCATTTCTTTAAACCCAAGGAAATGTGCTTTTGGTGTCACAGAAGGTAAGTTGCTTGGCCATTTGGTTGGCAAGCAAGGAGTGAGAATTGACACTAAAAGGGTAGTAGCTATTGAAACAATTTAGAGGCCAAAGAATGTTAAGGGGATTCAGTCCTTCTTTGGTCAAGTCAATTTCTTAAGGAGGTTTGTGACAAATTTTGTAGAGGTTACTAGACCTATTTCTAAGATGTTGAAGAAGGGATCTGCAATCAGTTGGGAGGGTGAGCCTGATGAGGCTTTCAAAAATATCAAGAAGGCTATCAAAGATGCACCAGTGCTTAAGGCACCATATTATAATGTCCCAATGCACATCTTTTCCTTTGCATCTTTGTACACTATTGCTGCAGTTTTGTTACAAAAGAATAAGGATGGTTTTGAGTAGGCTATTGCATTTTTTTAGTAAATCTTTGTAGGCTGCTGAATTGAAGTATGACATAAATGAAAAACAAGCATATGTACTTGTGAAGGAAATCAAGGCTTTTAGGTGTTACTTGATGGGAGAAGTTGTGATTTCTTTTGTGCCAAGTGCAGTTGTTAAGGATATTTAATCACAGCAAGAGGTGTCTGAGAGAAGATGTAGATGGATCAATAGGATCCAGGAATTTAATTTTGAGGTCTAGATTAATAAATTGGTTAGAGGACAAGGATTGGAAAAATTGATATCTCAATTTGATCTTGATGCAAATTAGGTAAATCATTCTGAAATTGATTATACATGTGATATGGATGATTGTTTTTGGTATCAAGATATCATCTATTACTTGAGAAACATGAAATGTCCAGATAATATGAATGATAATCAGAAGAGGACATTGAAATTACAGGCCATCAAGTATGTAATTGTGAAATTTAAATTGTATAGAAAGAATTTGGATTGCATACTTTTGAAATGTGTAGATGAAGATCAGGCTAACAAGTTGTTGAAGGAAATGCATGAGGGAGTTTGTGGTGGACATTATATGGGTAAAACAACTACTCATAAAATCTTGAGAGCAGGATTCTAGTGGCCCACAATCTTCAAGGATGCAGAATAGTTGGTAAGGAGGTGTGATGCTTGTCAAAGGTTCTCTGGTAAGCTTAAATTTTTAGATAATGTGCCATTAAAACCAGTAGAAGTTTAGGCTCCTTCCCAACAATGGGGAATTGATTTCATAGGGGAGATACCAAACAAGTCTAGTGGAGGACACTCATGGATTTTAGTTGCCACTGATTACTTTACAAAGTGGGTAGAGGCTATACCTATAAGAAATGCAACTAGTAAGGTGGTAATTGATTTTCTATTGAATAATATTGTTACAAGGTTTGGTTTCCCTAAGAGGATATTTAGTGATAATGCAATGTGCTTCAGGTCTGCTAAATATAAGAACTTTTGCAAAGGTTTAGGAATTCAGATTTCTAATTCCTCACCTTATCATCCACAAGGAATTGGACAGGCATAATATACTAATAAGAGTTTGATTAAAATCCTAAGGAGGATTCTTGAAAAGAATAAGAGAGCATGGAATTCAAAGCTTCCATTAGCTCTATGGGCTGATAGGGTTACTATGAAGAGGGCAATTGGTTGTGCACCATTTGACCTAGTATATAGAATACATACAAGAATGTCTTAGAATAATTTATTGGAAATGTATAAATTTGTTTAGTTATATGATGATGACATAGATGATGAGATGCAATTGAGAATTGAGGACCTCATTAGGTTGGATGAGACTAGAAGAGAGTCAGTTGCAAGAAATGCCAAATTGTAGTTGCAGGTTAAGAATCTGTATGATAAGAAGACTTTTTCAATAGAAGGTTTGAGCCTGGTGATTTTGTGTTAGTTTAGAATGCCAAAATGGAGGATAAGGTAAAGCATGATAAATTTGATCCCATCTAGTTAGGGCCATATCAAATTCATGAAAAATGGGGCCAAGATTCATATATTGTCAAGGAATTAAATGGTGATATCCAGGAATTGCCTGTTCATGGACAATTCCTAAAGAAGTACTTCTCTTGAAGGTATTTTATTTTCCTTGAATATTAGTTAGGTTTGTATATATTGTAAATTCTCTAAATAGTTTCTTTCCCCTACCCTATTTTGTCCTGGCCTGTCAGTTTTTGGTCCTGTTGCCTATTCTACCTTGCTTGTTCCCTCTTGTCTGCAAATTTTTTAAATGTGGGATGGTCTACTTTAAACCAGTGATTCTAAGTCCTTGCTATGCCTACAAGAGGCATACATCCCTAGAAAGAGCCACTATTGGCACGTGCAAAAAATTTCATGGCTTCATTGTCTTTTCCCTGGTCTCTGTGTCATTTTCATGTCTCCAGATAAGCCCTAAGCATAATTTTCAAAAAACTAGCCGTTACATTTCAAAACCCTTTGTCTAAACCCTGGCCTTATTCTACTTTGATGTTACTTTTTTCAGGTCACTTAAGGGTCCTATTTTGCATGTGCTTTATATTTTTGGTTGGCCCCGTTTAAATTTTTCCCAAGTCTCTACCCATACGGCCTTTAATATTTTCCTATAGTCCCCTGCGCCTGACTTTTCCTTAGAACCTCAGTCTTAGCATTTATTTTTTCCTATGTTTCGGTAGCCTTATTTTTCTGGGCCCAACTCTGACACCATTTGCATCTAACGGTTAGCGTAAGTTCTTAAGCGATGTGTCAGATGCTTAAGATCTTGGGATGGCCATTGATTTTGTATCATGTTAGAGGGTTGTCAGGGCTGGGGGAAGATTCTCAATCTGATGGTGGGCATGAAATCTAATAGAATCTTGGAAGTCTTTGCAAGCTTCAGATGACCGTTGATCTTCCTGATGCGGGCCCGGTCAAAGTTTCTCAGTCTTTTTACGGTAGGGATAAGTGTTTAGCGGCCAACAAATTTATAAAGGTTTCACTTGTTTGCATGAAATAGCGATGGTTCTCTAAGTGTTTTAGCAGTTCAGCGAACAAGCATTCGCATAATCGCTAAACTTTCTGGCAGATGGATAAAGTGTCTCCCAAACTGGAGGTGACCTTTTGTCACCAGTTCACTAGATGTGGGGTTGAGGTTAGTGTTTTCCTGCAGTCACCAAGTCATGGAGTTAAGTGATGGGTTAAGATTTTCATCCCATGAATAAGAAAAGCATTGTTGCATGGTCGCTAGAGGGTAAACCCTAGGTGGCAGTTGAGTTAAGATTTAAAAGACCGTGAAACATGAAGATCAGACGGTCACAACTTAAAGTTGATAGAGATTCAAATTTCAACTGCTGATTTGTTGCAAGCACCATGGAATTGACTGTTATTATTCAAATTCAAATTTTTGAAGGGTTTCCTACGATAGGAAGGACTAGAATTCAATGCACAGGTGACTAGAGCTGGTGGGAAATGATTTGTTTACTATTGCAGTGTGGTCCAGGGTGTGTCGTGTTCATTTGGAAGACTTGTACTGTGTGGTTTTGTGCTCGAGGCATGTTGCAAGGTTGACATTTTGAGTGTTTTTATGGTTCTCAATACCTTCTTAGTGAGATTTTCATGATTGAGGATCAATCTAGGGCTTGTCTTCTTCTGGTTTCCTGGGTTTCTTCCCTTGTAATTAATTTTTGACCATTTCCAGTGGGTTTGGTGGTTGAAACCCTAACCCTAAGTCATCCATAGCTTTTTGCATTCTCTTTGAGAATTCAAAGATGACTAGGGAGTATAAGTTGTAGAATTTTTGATGTTGTGTGGGTTCCAAAACTTTCTTTGGTCCCAGGCTGGTTGTTCATGGTGTTTTATTGATACAGGAGCTGGATTTTGTATCTTTTCCTATCCTTGTGTTGTTTTGATTGTGTATTGATTCTGAATATATTAATGAGAATGCTATTGAGTTCCAATCTTACATTTGTGTATGTCTTCTTGTTTTAGTTCTAAACTCATATATGTTAGTGTCACAAAGTGTATTAGCATATGGTAAACAAAGAGTATTGTGAAGTCATCTTTGAGTTCCTAACAAAGTTAGGATTAAAGTCTTTTAGGTGGGTTCAATGAGTCTACAACCAAGCAGGAATCTGATGTCCTAGTGTTTGAGGGAGAGAGGTAATAGGAAAAGCACTTATCCTGGATTCAATTGTGTTTGAATTAAGGTATTCAATTGATGTATGTAATTGGGTGTCTCTTTGCCCTAGGTTAAGGCACTGGTCCATCCTTTGGAGGTATTGCATTGTTGTCAACCATACACACACACATTAAATGATAAAATCTTAAATTAGTTAGTAAAGAGTATATTGGCATAACATTTTATGATTCCTTTGAAGAAGTGAATCAATGGTACACCTGCCTGAGCATTAAGGCTCAAAGGGTAGGAGGATCTCTTTTGATCCATGTTAATTGGCCCTCTTCCTTGTAGACTTTGGAGTGGTGATAGAGTCAAAGTTATATTAAGTTATCCATCAAAGTATAAATCTATAAGTTGAAGATCAAAGGGAGCTCCCGAAAAGGTCTACCATGTTAAGAGATTTTACCAATTCTATTACAATGATTTGAAAATAACAGGATATATCTGCAATTGATAACTCAACCTTGTCTGATATAGATCAATGTAATATAGAATAAATATCACCTTTGTATGTGTAGATCTTGTCTCTGAACTGATCGGTAGCGTTGTCTAATTCTGGTTAATTCAAATATCTTTGAATTTTGCTTTCTGATATCTAATAACTGATATCTTGAAGAAGGCTTATGCTTCAAGATCTCCTATGCTTGTTCACTTCCTTGTCAAGCTTATGTCAAAATGACATGAAATACAAATATATAGCATACTTCTTTTTTCACTTAATAAAATTAGGTTACAATATCTTAGGACGAAACCCTAAGATCAACGGTGTACAAAATTAACCTAGATCAACAATAACATAGAGATCATCATCACAATTAATGATTACATCTACAATAAATGATCCTCGATCTTGGTAAAACATTTTATGATTCCATTGTAACCATCTGCATAGATTATTGTGCCAAAATTGATTACTATGTCATTTTTTGTATTGCTCAGTAAACACTGTAAATACTGCTCAGTAGTTACACTAGCACTCGGTGTCTAGTTTTCTCGGTGTTTACTGACACCTAGTATTGGTGTACATTGATGCTTGATAAAACTTCTCTAGTGCTCGATGTGAACTAAAATCTTTTGTTGTCGGTATGCCTTGAGATAACCTTGGTGTAAAGGCTTCTATAGTTAACCGACTAGCATGAGTAGCTTGAAGTACTTGCTTTTATAGACTATATAGCATAGGTAACTAACTGACTATATAGCATAGGTAACTAACTAACTATCTTTGATACTAATGAAAATCTTTAATGCTCAAATAGAGATAATAAAATTTAGTGACAAGGGAGTGAAGGTCATTGTATTTGAAGGTAGGAATAGGGGTACCATGAGACCATGGGTAGGAAAAGATACTCTTGTTATTGAATTCACATTTTTTATGTAAAGGAAAGGCTTTGGAGGAAGTTTTAAGGATGGAGAAAGTTTTGAATTATTAATGGGGGATGCCAAAATTAGCTATAGAAGTTCCCAATCAATAAGCTTCTCATGAGATAATGCTTAACATCACTTTTATACCTTTATTAGCAAACCATCTTACTACATAACCTTGCAAGAGGGCAAGGCATTTATCCTTGTGCATTGTGTTCCACTAAATAGACTTCTTCCTACAAACTGATTTATCCTCTGGAATAATATTTTTTAATTAAAAATAAATGTCTTAATAATTCTCAGGCCTTCCATATATCCTTGAATACATATTACCCATTTACTTTAACAAAAAGTCAGCTTGTGACAAGGTCACACAAATGAAGCCCTCTCTAAGAAGAGCCTTTAAGGGGGGCTCCTCTACTAATATTATTCTGAACCACTTCTAATTCAAAGTATAGTAGTTCTTTCCCCCTTCTAATTAAACTGATATTGATTAAACAACCAAGATGAGGTGTATTATATTCAGTATAACGAAAGAATAGTTTGATAGATTTGGTATCTACCTGCCAAGGACAAGTAAGGTTTGTTCCATTTTTCCTATTTTCTTGTGAAGCTTATTTCTTGTCTAGAACACATTTCTTATAAGTCTAGGAAAATAGAGAAAGGTATGCCCAATTTTATTTTACTATAACATTAATTTGATTAAAAAATAATTAATTTAAGCATTATTATTGTTGTTGTTGTTGTTGTTGTTATTGTTGTTACTATTATTTTTATTTTTAATTTTATTTATTTATTGGTCAATAAGAGGCCAAGGCCAAATATTTTATTTATTAAATATTTTTCATTTTACATCTCTATTCAATGTAGGCACTAGTAGGAAAGAGAGGAGTCAAGAAAACCTCCAATCTAGCCTAGACCTTAGTCCAGTATATAAAGTACAATTTTGAGCTTTTGAGGGAATTCCCTCAAGTCTATTAATCCCTAATAGGGATTATTACAAATATTTAGCATCTTGATAAAAAAAACTATACAATGATTCAATTATTCAATCCTTCACATGTTCTGTTGTTCCATAGTGCTTTGGAATCCCCAAAATTTTCCCTGAGACTTTCTTGCAACTTGGCAAAGTAATTATTTTTTGTCTTCTCTTTACTTTTTGGTTCTTGCATTCAAACTCCTGGCTAAGATTTGTGTGAGTTATCCTTAGAGAATTTAAATTTTTTTGTTTTTTTAAAAAGGCTCATTTAACAAAAAACTCTAGGCACATACCTTATTAGTTCGTCTTCCATTCATATTTTGAACTTTCCTATCTAGATATCTTAACCAATCTATGTAGTCTAATGTTAACTCCTTAGGAAATTAAATTACATTTTGATTTAAGACAAGCTAAGTTTCTAAAATATGCATGAGTTTGTGTATCATAAATCTTTATTCTCTAACAACTTGGATGCAAAGCCTAGATGCCTCATAAACTACTTGTTAGCCTTTAGTAGTCTTGCCTAGCCCATGTACCTAGCCATAAATTCTACTTAAATAATTGCTTGTCAAAAGACCTTTAAGGGGCCATATATGCAACTTTCAAAAAAACTTAATTAGCAATACCTATATCCAAACATTCGGAGCTCAATTTACATATACTCAATATATCTATGCAAAGTAAACTAGCCATTTATATAGAAAAACTAAGTTAAACAAATCCAATAATCTAGAACTAATCATTCAATAACTAAACATGAGCCATTTCAAATGAATTCACTGGTATAGAATGACCTTCTATTAAGATAAGAAAGAAATATGAGTTGAGTAGTCTAAAAATACATCATTTCTAGTTCTAGACTTAAGATTCTGTTGGGAGTTCCCTTTGATCTTCAACTTGCAGATTTATACTTTGATGGATAACTTTAATATAACTTGACTCTATCACCACTCCAAAGTCTACAAGGAAGAGGGCCAATTAACAAGGATCAAAATAGATCCTCCTACACTTTGAGCCTTAATGCTTAGGCGGGTGTACCCTTGATTCACTTCTTGAAAGGAATCACTAAATGTTATACCAATATACTCTTTACTAACTGATTGAAGATTTTATCATTTGAATGTGTGTGTGTGTGTGATTGAAGATGATGGACTGCCTCCAAAGAATAGATCAGTGCTTTGCCTATTATCCCTCTCACTCACATACCAGGACATCAAATTCTCATCAAGCCATGAACTCACTAAAATTACCTAAAAGACTTTAATCCTAACTTTTTAAGGAACTCAAAGATAATCTAAAAATAATCTTTGTTTACCATATACTAACCCACTTTGTGAATTTAACATATATGAGCTCAAGAACAAAACAAAAAGACATACACCACTATGAGATTGGAATTCAACTATATTCTCATTAAGACTTGCAGAATCAATACATTATCAGACAACAAAATGCCAAAGAAACAGACCCAAAATCCAGGCTCTCCTTAGTATAATACCATCAACAACAACCAGGGACCAAAAAGTTTTGGAACCCACACTAAGTCAAAATTTCTACTATAAATACCCCTTAGTCATCTTGGAAACCCAAAATAGGTTGCAACAAGCTACAGATGACTAGGGTTAGGGTTTCACCCACCGAACCAACCAGAAATGGTCACAAATTCATTATAGGGGAAGAAACAAAGGAAACTAGGAGAAAGAAAATCCTGGAGTGATCCACAATCATGAGAATCTCACAAAGAAGGTACTGACTATTAGAAATAGGAAATACTGAGAGGGGGGGTGAATTAGTATTTCACAAACTTTTTCTTTTTCCCACTTATGGATATAATAGATTACTTTAGTGCATACAAAGATTATCAAGCTGATTAACAAACATAGCAGTAAATAGAAAGAACTCATAACACATCATATGTTCTCGAGGAAACCCTGGCCAAGGGAAAACCCCGGTGGGGATGGTACCCAAAAAGATCACTAATCAAAAGTATCTTGTTAGGGATATTGGACCCTGTTAGGAGTCAATTTACAATATATAGTAGATCTGTCATGGTCAAAGGACTTTAGGCCTTGTTAGAAGCCTTAACCCTATTAGGAGTTAGATTACAAAACCTGATCACCAGCTGAGCTCACTGCCCAAATAGGTAATATAAAAATGTTTCTAACTATAATATGGTACTGCTTACAACTTCTCATCAATAGCCTTTGCTGCTAGTACAATATACAACTATCACAAGTTATCTTTTCTTTCTTTTTACATATCACTTGTGTATTTCATTACATTTCAAGTATGCCTAATATATGAGTTATTAAAGCTAATAAATTTACATGGTCGGCTTCAAAAATCTTTATCCAAGAGTAAACATCTAGGATCAGACTTATGCAGAACAGAGATCTGTAATCAGCAAGACAGTTGCATTATTATACAGGTCACTTTTTCATTGTTACCTTCTTATCATTGTAACAGTGAATTCTAAATCTCTTAACCGAGTTGGTTTAACAACCATAATGTAAATCCTCTAACAAGGTGACAATTCCATTGAATTTTTTTCAAGACCTCTTACCAGGCCACTCCTTGCAGGGTGTTTTTAAATCCTCTAACAAGGTCACACCTAACAGTGTGTTTTGTAACCTTTTACCGGGTTGGCTTCTAACCGGGCATCACTTCAGAAAAGTGAAAATCAGTATCTAGATACATTGGTGGTTTTTCCCATATTGGGTTTCCACATTAAATCTTGTGTCTCTTGTGTTCTTAATTGCTTTCTCAATCATATACATGTGCTGATGAATATCTAAAGATAATATTGCTAATACTTTCTGCATCTTCAAAGTTACTGCAATCTATTTACCGAGTGCTAAAACAGATAACATTGTTAAGATATCCTAAGGGATCTGCAAAGAATTAATTGTGAAGTGTTTTTATGGTTGACTGATTCACCCCCCCTCTCAGTCACTTCATCCATATTCCATCAATTGGTATCAGAGCTTTTGGTGCTTGCAGGAAGGGTTTCAAGGACCTAAGCTAAAGATCAGGATGTCTTACAAGAGGGAAATTCCAAAGCTCAACAGAGATAACTTTTCAGCATGGCAAGGTCTCATGCGACTTCATCTGGCTTCCATTGGTGATTCAGGATGCAAATACATTGATGAAGAATACACAATTCCTAATGGCACATTAACTGTTGAAGACATTGCAGATAAAAAGACTCACAACACCATGATGATAGACATTGCATCTGCTCTCAGCTATGAAGAATTTGATGATATTAAAGACTGCACTACTGCATATGAAATGTGGGTGGCACTGAAGAAAATATATGGTGGTGATGCAAATGTGAAAAGAGCCAAAGCAGAAAGCCTAAGAGGACAGTTTGACAAGATGAATATGAAGGAAAATGAAAACATTGCAAAATATGTTGAAAGAATCAAAGCAAGTGTAAGTGCAATTAGAGCTTCTAGAGGAACAATCTCAGATGAGACTGTTATAAGTAAGGTACTCAGAACACTACTCCCTATCTATGCAATAAGAGTATCAACTATTCAAGAAAGAAGATGTGAAACAAACCACAATATAACTTTGGATGCTTTAGTTGGAAGATTGACAGCTTTTGAATTAGACAACTATGATAACTATGTTCCTAGTTCCAAAAATATTGAATCAGCATTTGAGGCCAAGGTTTCACTAAAGAAGAACAAGAAAATTAAAGAAGTTCAGTCAGAAAGTGAAGAAGAATCAGAAGAAAGTTCTGATAGTGATCTTGAAATTGTAGAAGCATTACTTGCAAAGAAGTACTCTAGAGGGAAAGGTAAATATAAAGGTAAAACTCCTTTAATCTATTTTTCAAGTGAAGAAATTGGACATATTGTAGCTAGGTGCCCAAACAAGCAAGTCAAAGAAGAAAAGAGAAGTCACAAGTACTATGGCAAAAAGAATTTCAAATCATACAAGGATAAAGGTAAGAAATCATGTTTTATGGCTAAAGATTCTGATGATAGTGAAGAAGAAATTGTCTTTATTGCTATAAAAGATGAATCTGATGATGATGAAGATAAGATGGCACTTATTTCTCATATAAGAAAAGATGATATATGGATAATAGATAGCGGATGTTCACACCACATGACTGGTGACAAGACAAAATTTGAATATCTAGAAGACTGTGATAGTGGTAATGTAAGATTTGGAAACAATGAACCTTGTTGTATAAAAGGAAAAGGAAGAATCTCTTTAACCAAAGAACTCATATGTGATAATACTTATTGGGTTGAAGGACTAAAACATAATCTTTTAAGTGTAGCACAGCTAATCAACACTGGTTTCAAGGTTGAATTCATGAATGGTCAAGCAAGACTGCTGGATGGAAAAGGAAAACTCATTGGATCAGGCAAACAAACAAAAGGTAACTTATTTTATCTTGATCTCAATGAATATTCATGCTTTATTGCTCAAATAGAAGAAATTTGGCTATGGCACAAAAGGTTATGTCATGTGAATTTTGATAACATGATAAAAATAAGCAAATTCAAGAAGGTTAGAGGCATTCCTACTTTGAAGAAACCTGACACTGGTCTATGTAAGAATTGTCAGATTGGCAAAATGAGTAAAACTAGTTTCAAGAGTAAGAACTATCAGTCTAAAGAAATTTTGGAAATTGTGCATACTAATTTATGTGGACCTATTGGAATACAAAGCTATACTGGAGATAAATTCTTTATTCTTTTCGTTGATGATTATTCTAGAATGATGACTGTTATGTATTTAAGAGAAAAATCAGAAGCATTTGAAAAGTTCAAATGGTACTTAGCAAGAGGAGAAAAAGAAACAGGGAAAAGATTGAAATGCTTAAGATCAGACAGAGGTGGTGAATTCATCTCCCATGATTTTAACAACTTCTGCATTGAAAGAGGAATCAAAAGACAGGTATCAGCTCCTAGAACTCCTGAGCAGAATGGAATAGCAGAAAGAAGAAACAGATCTATTATGGATTGTGCAAGGACTCTAATGATAGAAAAGAACATTGCTATAAAGTACTGGAAGGAAGCTATCAGCACTGCAGTTCATACCTTGAACTGAGTACAACTGAAGAAAGACACATTCAAAACTCCTTATGAATTATGGTATGGCTATAAACCTAATGTAAGTTACATGAAAATATTTGGTAGCAAGTGTTATATCTTAAAAGAATCTAGAAGAAATAAATTTGATGTGAAAAGTGATGAAGGAATATTCCTAGGATATTCTAGCAAAAGCAAGGCATACAAATGTCTGAACTTATCTACTCACAAAGTCATAGAAAGTATACATGTAAAATTTGATGAGTTTGCAGAAAAGACTGAGGAAGAAAGCAAAAGGGAACCTGAGAACTACAGAAGATTCATTTACATTGAACCTGAAATATTGACAGACACAACTATCAATAAGGAATCTATATCTACCGAGCCGAGCACAGTTACCAAGTCACAAACCGAGTCACAAGAAGAAGTTCAAACCGAGTCACAGGAAGAAATTCAGACCGAGTCTTAGCCTGAAGTTACCGAGCAAATATCTACCGAGCCCGAGCAACCTGAAGAAGAGATCCTAGAAAACAACAGCATGAATCATTCAAAAGGCAAGGAACCTATACTAGCCAAATATGTCAGAAGACATCATACACCAGATCAAATCATTGGATACAAATCAGATGGTACTATGACAAGAAGCAAGCTAAAAGGTACATGTCTGCTTACTGATTTTGAACCTAGAAATATCAAAGATGCATTGGAGAATGAAAGTTGGATTGAAGCAATGAATGAAGAATTAGAACAAATACAAAAGAACAAAACTTGGACTCTTGTACCTAGACCTAAAGATAAGAATGTAATTGGAACAAAATGGGTATTCAGAAATAAGCTGAATGAAGATGGTCAAGTATCTAGAAACAAAGCTAGACTGGTATGTAAAGGTTACTCTCAAGAAGAAGGTATAGATTATGGAGAAAATTTTGCTCCTGTTGCAAGATTAGAAGGTGTAAGAACTCTACTTGCTTATGCAGCACACAAAGGATTTAAGGTATATCAGATGGATATAAAATCTGCATTTCTCAATGGAATTCTTGATGAAGAAGTCTACATTGAACAACCTCAAGGCTTTGTTGATCCAGATAAAAGGGACATGGTCTGCAGGTTACACAAAGCATTGTATGGTTTAAAACAAGCTCCTAGAGCATGGTATGAAAAACTCCATAACTATTTGATTCAGATTAATTTCAAAAGAGCTAATGATAACAGCAATCTATATATTAAAGAAGGACCGAATGACAAAATTGTATTGGCAGAAATATTTGTGGATGATACTATATTTATAGGGAATGAGGATCAGTGCAAAGAATTTTCAGAGCAAATGAACAAAGAATTTGAAATGTCTATGTTTGGTTTAATAAAATTCTTTGTTGGTCTTCAAATTCAGCAAAGCAAGAATGGTATATACATTACTCAATCCAAATACATTAAGGAGATACTTAAGAAGTTTGGTATGGAAGATTCAAAACCAGTTGGTACACCCATGTGTACTGGACTGAAACTTACCAAAAATGATGATTCAAAAGAAGTTGATCAGACCCTATACCGATCTATGATTGGAAAATTGCAGTATGTAGTACACACAAGACCTGATATTGCCTTAGCAGTCGGTATAGTAGCTAGATTCTCAGCAAAACCTAAGGAAAATCACATGATGGCAATCAAAAGAATCTTAAGATACTTAAGAGGAACTGAAGAATATGGTTTGTGGTATAAATTTGGAGGCAATCTAGACTTGAAAGTGTTTACTGATGCTGATTGGGCAGGAAACATTGATGACAGAAAAAGTACAAGTGGTGGAGCATTTTTTCTTGGAAAAAGACTGGTATCCTGGACTAGTAAAAAGCAGAATTGCACATCTCAATCCACAGCTGAAGCAGAATATGTTGCTGCTGCAGTAAACTGTTCAAATACTATTTGGTTTAAACAGCTATTAGAAGGTATGAAGGTTGAAATCAAAGAACCAGTTGTTATATTTTGTGACAATACCAATGCAATAAACATTTCTAAGAATCCAGTGATGCATTCCAAAACCAAGCACATTGCTATTAAATATCACTTTGTCAGAGAATTGGTGCAGGACAAGGAAATCAGATTAGAATATATTCATACAAAAGAACAGATTGCAGACATTTTCACCAAACCATTACCTAAGGATGCATTTATGTATCTAAGAGGTAAGTTAGGGGTCATTCCCCTATCCGAGGCTCACTAAATACAGTTTTAGTGATGCATCAACCAGAACATGATTGAAAATCAACTTGTTGATGCAGCATATTAAAGGAATCATTGCATATGAATCAGTACTTGAGGTACATTAATTTTCACCAGTAATATGTGTATTGTCTTTGGCATGTGTTGTCAAAGAGGGAGTGTTTGCTATGTCTTTGCTATTATTTTTCAAGAAATTTTCAATAGTCAGAAGGAAGAATTTTCAGGATACAGGAAGTTTGTTGACAGAGGGAGATTTGAATCTGAACCGAGCTAACTCTTTCAAATTTCTTATGCTATGACATATTGTGTTGCCATCAATGCCAAAGAGGGAGATTGTTGGAAATAATTGTCTGAAGGAAATTGCTACTCAATTATGTATTGTCTTTGATGTCACACTATGTCATAGTCCGCAGCAATTAGTTCCTACCAAGCTCAGTCGGTCTGCCAGACAGGAATATTAGTGCGTACCGAGTCCACTCGGTTATCAAAGAAAATCAGTGTCTACCGAGTTCACTCGGTTACCAAAAGAAAAGATAGTGTTTACCGAGTTCAGTCGGTTATCGAAGAAAAGATAGTGTTTACCGAGTTCAGTCGGTTATCGAAGAAAAGATAGTGTTTACCTAGTTCAGTCGGTTATCGAAGAAAAGATAGTGTTTACCGAGTTTAGTCGGTCATCGAAGAAAAGTTAGTGTTTACCGAGTTCAGTCGGTTATCAAAGGTGAAGGATTATCGGTGTTTACCGAGTTCCCTCGGTCACCAAAAGATTATAGAAAGTTATGGTCACCGAGCACTGTCGGCCCTTGAAGGACTTTTGCAAATAGAGTTTGCTTAATTCAGCCGACTGTTATACTAAATAATGTCGATTTGACAAATCCAAAATCATATAAATAAAAGGTCAAATGTGAAAAATAAATATAATACAGCAGAAAATTTACAGAAGAAAAGAAGGAAAGGTATATGCGAATTTGTGAAGGATGTTCAGATATCCTTGAGGAGCAGCAGAGATTTATTCGATCAGAAAGGATCAGACTTATGCAGAACAGAGATCTGTAATCAGCAAGACAGTTGCATTATTATACAGGTCACTTTTTCATTGTTACCTTCTTATCATTGTAACAGTGAATTCTAAATCTCTTAACCGAGTTGGTTTAACAACCATAATGTAAATCCTCTAACAAGGTGACAATTTCATTGAATTGTTTTCAAGACCTCTTACCAGGCCACTCCTTGCAGGGTGTTTTTAAATCCTCTAACAAGGTCACACCTAACAGTGTGTTTTGTAACCTTTTACCGGGTTGGCTTCTAACCGGGCATCACTTCAGAAAAGTGAAAATCAGTATCTAGATACATTGGTGGTTTTTCCCATATTGGGTTTCCACATTAAATCTTGTGTCTCTTGTGTTCTTAATTGCTTTCTCAATCATATACATGTGCTGATGAATATCTAAAGATAATATTGCTAATACTTTCTGCATCTTCAAAGTTACTGCAATCTATTTACCGAGTGCTAAAACAGATAACATTGTTAAGATATCCTAAGGGATCTGCAAAGAATTAATTGTGAAGTGTTTTTATGGTTGACTGATTCACCCCCCCTCTTAGTCACTTCATCCATATTCCATCAATTGATATGTGAAGAAGATGGAACTTCTTCAATACCAACTTCCTCTACATGTGGTTCCTCTGATTGCTTCTGCTGAGGGTCTGATTCAACATGCTTTTTTGCAACTATATCTGCAAGAACTTGCACTACTACTTGCTCTGTCTCTTTCTGTACTTCCTCGTTTTTGCCTCCCATTATAAGGATTGTTCTTCTCTTAGTTCTTAATAAAGTTCCAAGAGACTTCAAGAATCTCTTCAAATGATCTTCATCCTTAACTTCACATAACTATCTGATTACATGTTCTCTCATCTTTATGTCCTCTTCTTTTTCTCTCTATTTTCTATTCACAAGTCTGGTATACAAATCTTCTAGGATCTTACCATGAATAGTGCTAAGTTTCTTATCTACCACAATCATGTGTGTAACCATTGCATTTTCAAAATTTAATTTGTCAAATGATCCATATAGATCATAGAATTTATTCAACTTAGTGAAGTCTCCATGCTTCAATATATCTTCATTAAGTCTTTCAATTCTTGGTTTCCAAGTTTTCTTCTTGATTGAAACTACATCATCATCTTTAATTACTGCTACATTTCTAGGTATAGGTGGTACAACCACTTTCTGTCTCTTGCCCGGTCCTGTTGCACTCACTTTTACTCTTTTACTAGGAATAGGAGAAAAAGATTTATCTCCATCTTTTTTAGGTACTTCAACTTTTACCTTTACTGCAATAGGATCAACATGATCTGCACTTGATGTCTTAGGTGAAATTACAAGATTTTCACTTTGCTTCAAGGCTTCTGCAGTCTTCTTAGCTATGTCAAACTCATGACTTGACATACCAGATTCTTTCAATATTTTCTTCATAGTAGATTCAACTCTCTTACTAGATTGCTTCTTTTCTCTCAAACTTATTACAGATTTGAAATTCTCTTCATAGGTTCCAAACTTATTTGCATGACCATCCAACTCATACTTTAACAATCTATTCACATATCCTACTATTTCTGCTTCAGATATTTCATAGCCAAGAGGGTCTATGAATTCCATTCTAGGCTCAACTGCTTCAATGTAGGTGAAATCAGTGTCAACCATAAAACAAATGTCATCTTTATGCTTTTCAACTAAGGATTGAGGAATCCTTGATTTGTTCTTAACAATATTCTGAAAAGTCTTTAATACAAGCTTCACACTGTCATTAACTTTATCAAAAAGGTGCTTCATGTAGACTGATTTTATTCTTTCCATTGTGTTCACATTGTCACTCCAATCAACTGTGTAAGGAAATCTTCTCAAAATATGGAAAAACATATAGGTTATCAGAGATGAAAACCTAAACTATGTGTACTTAGCCTTCTTAATCTTTTCTAAGTTCTCAAATAACTAAATTTTCAAAATTTGACATAGGTCTACTAGTTTCTTCTCAATACACATAAGATAAGCTACATGAATCATTCCTACAGCCATGTCATCTTCCCTTGAACTACCACAAAATTTAGTTGTTAAGATCTTGCAAAGGTACCTAACATCATCTTGCTTAATCTTACTTATCACAATTCCTCTACCATTATAACTAGATCCAGTGTTATCTAAAACAATCTTTCTCATGTTCTTTTCATTCAGTGGAATCTCTCCAACTTTTGATAATCCAGTAACTTCATGAATTAGGTTGGTAGTTATATCAATAACTCTATCCTCCATCCAAAATTTCCCATTGTGGATTCTACTTAAAATGATCTTGGTACATTCTTCATCATTGAATTCATACTTCATGGAATATTTGATAATTTCATTGTTCTCTAGGTGCCCATAAGCTGGTTTAACTGACATTTCTTGATTGTACAATTTCCTATAATCATCACTAAAATCTGCATCTCCCAAAGTTTCAAACTTGCAACCTAAATATCCTTTAACATTCTCAATGTGCAATACTCCGTATGGTACGGATGATAATGCTAGACTGTCATCAATTTTAGTTGGTTCTACAGGTTCTTTCTTAATCTTTGGTCTATTCTTATCCTTAACATTATGAACCATAGAAATATCCATCTTATCAACTGATTAAAGATCAAGAAATACCTCAACTTTGCAAATCTAGGGTTTCGGTATGATCGTCGCTGCAAACTGCTTCCAAACTTCTTCAAATCATCCTCAACTCACTTTTCTTCTTTCAAATAACTTTTCAATCACTTTGTAATCATAATAACTTTGATTTTGATCTTATAACACTTCACATTAACTCGATCTGACATCGCATTCATTCATTTTGCTGCTAAAACCACAAAAAGCTAATTCTGCAAACCTGCAACCATAAAAAATTTTGCGACCTCACAAAACACAATATTTTCTTTTGTGCACTTAACCATAGCATTAGTAAAACATAATAAACCTATATCTAACTGCACAAAACTTAACTCATTCAAATTCCTAATCTACACTAATCCTAAGTCCTAAACTACAGAAACTTACATAATTTAAGTACTTAAAGAAGGGTCAGGTAAAGATTCATCCTTACCATTGGTTACATTACCTTCCTGACTACTTTCAGTGTTGATTGTACCTCCTTGATCTGTGCCTTTGTCAAATTTTACTTCATCTTTATTGCTACAACAACCTTTCTCTTTGTTTCCTGCATTTTCATTTCTTCTTGCATTGTTCCTAGGGTTAGGGTTATGATGATAACCTACATTGTTCATTTTAGAAAATCTTGCTGAGTGTCCAAACTTGTTGCATATCTGACAAATGATTCCATTGTTTCCAAATCTTTGTCCTTGCTGGTTAATCTGTGACCTACAATTTCTAGCAATGTGTCCTACTTTGTTGCATCTAAAACATACTACCACTTTTCTTTGATTCATTTCTTCAATAGATTTCTTATCTGCATTGTTAGTATTCCCAATCATTCTATCATAATTATTCAAAATTACTTTAGGTCTTCTACATTCGTTAGCTCTATGTCCAAAACTATGAAAATTATAACAATGTCCATTAAAAGGTTTAAATTGCTTACCTGTGCAATCTCTCTTCATGTGACCAATAGTATTACAAGAAAAACATTACCTTTGAATTCTCTTTGCATACCTTTAGATGATTCTTCCTATTTTGATTCTTCTTGCTTTGATTCTTCTTTCTCTCTAGGTGGTTCTTCCAATGTGTTCTCATCTAGCTTTATTTCCTCCACACTTTCAGATGTCTTCAGATCTAGCTTCTTACTGTCATGGTTTGTTCTAAATATACTATATCCAAATCCAATCCTATCAAAGAATGGTTCTTCAAAAGAAATTTGTTTTTTAGTCTTATCACTTTTTGAATATAGCCTTTCAAGTTGTTGTTTAGATTGAGTTAATTCACCTTTCACAATTTTATTATACTTCTCAAGTTCCACATACTGCACTTTTACTTTTTCAGATTTGGATGTTTCCTTTTCAAGTCTTGACCTCAGATCTTCATTCTCAATTTTCAATTTTTCATTATCAGATCTCAAATTTCCATCTTTCATACTAAGCTTCAGATTTACTATCTTCAACTCATGCTTAAGGATCTCATTTTCTTTTTCTAATTCATCACAATCTTCAACAAGCATATCAGATTTCTTTTCAGATTTCAGATCTTCAATCTTACCTTTTAATTTATCAATAGCATTCTTTGCATCTTCATATTTTCTTCTTAAGGAGTTTCTTTCATCAGTAATCATATCAATCTGTTCAAGAGCTTCTTCAAGATTCTTCTAAAGTTGATCCATATCCATAGAGATCTTACTCAAGCTGTTAAGTTTTCCTTGAATGTTCCTTCTCCAAGTAACTGTGCTCTGATACCAATTGTTAGAAATAGGAAATACTGAGAGGGGGGGGTGAATCAGTATTTCACAAAATTTTTCTTTTGCCCACTTATGGATATAACAGATTACTTTAGTGCATACAAAGATTATCAAGCTGATTAACAAACATAGTAGTAAATAGAAAGAACTCATAACACATCATATGTTCTCGAGGAAACCCTGGCCAAGGGAAAACCCTGGTGGGGATGGTACCCACAAAGATCACTAATCAAAAGTATCCTGTTAGGGATATTGGACCCTGTTAGGAGTCAATTTACAATATATAGTAGATCTGTCCTAGTTAAAGGACTTTAGGCCTTGTTAGAAGCCTTAACCCTGTTAGGAGTTAGATTACAAAACCTGATCACCAGCTGAGCTCATTGCCCAAATAGGTAATACAAAAAAGTTTCTGACTGTAATATGGTACTGCTTACAACTTCACATCAATAGCCTTTGCTACTATTACAATATACAACTATCACAAGTTATCTTTTCTTTCTTTTTACATATCACTTGTGTATTTCATTACATTTCAAGTATGCCTAATATATAAGTTATTAAAGCTAATAAATTTACATGGTCAGCTTCCAAAATATTTATCCAAGAGTAAACATCTAGGATGTCATCCCTTCATAATGTTAAGTCATTATTTTGACAAGCAAAAAATAATCCCTTAACTCTTTTGCTAATACTATCTCCAAAAACTGTTCTGTCTGTAAAAACTATCTTCGGTAAACTTTGAATAACTTTGTCCGTACTACTCCAAAATTTATGCACACTGAAATGGGGTATCATCATACTCTATAGAAGCTTTATTTAACTGCACAAACAAAAAGATTGCTCCAGTGGACGTCGCCAACTAAATCTTCATCGGGTGCTCTATCAGGATCACTGTATCCATACTTAGACAATTTCTTCCTTCAACTTGCCATACTTGCATTCTAGATTCTGTGCTCTTTATAGAGATCATATGTTGCCATAATGACAACATCTATGCATCCACATTAGCCACATTGCCAACACTGACAACCACAAAAACATCCAAAATGTCAACCCTTTCAGTCACCTGCAACATGCCTCAAGCACAAAACCACACGATACAGACCCCTGCGGACAATCAAATAACACCATGGACCACACTGTAACAACAAGTGCCACCAGACCAATCAAAATCAGCTATTAAAACCATAAATTCTCGTACTTCCTATCACTAGAAAGCCCTCATAAATTTGAATTTGAAAAACAACGGTCACATTCAAGTGCCAATAGCGAATCGGCGGCCCACATTTTAAATTAGATTAACTTTAACTCGTGGCCGTTAGATCATCCCTTTTTGTAGTCTTTATGTCCTTAACTCAACTGCCACCCTTGGGTTAACACTCAATGACCATGTGACAAGGAAAATCCCATTCATGAAGTGAAATATTAACTCACCACTTAACCCCGTGAATAGGTGACCAAAGGAATATAAACTTATCCCGGTTATATCTGGTGAACTAGTGACATAAGCATTTTTTCTAGTTCGTAGAAAGAGTTATCTTACCGCTAGAAACTTTAGCGATTATGCGAACAAGTTTTCACTGAATCGCCAGTCAACTTGGAACACCACCATTTTATTACGCGAATGAACGAACCCATTGAATTTTTTCAGGCCACTAACCTTATTTATCTAGACTGCTAAGATCCTAGACCCCACCTGGGCCCGCTTTATGCCACTTGTCATTACCTCATTCGTAGCTCATGCTCGGTCACACTGACACAAGACCCACTTTCTATAAGCCTTATAATTGGATGGTAGGTGTAAGATCTCATAGCTCTGAAAAAACTTATGAGATCTTATGCCTGTCATCTGATTATAAGGCTTACAGAAAGTGGGTCCTGTATTAGTGTGACTGAGCATGAGCCATGAATGAGGTAACGACAAGTGGCATAAAGCAGGCCCAGGTGGGGTCTAGGGTCTTAGCAGTCTGGATAAATAAGGTTAGCGGCCTGAAAAAATTCAATGGGTTCATTCATTCACGTAATAAAATGGCGGTGTTCCAACTTGACTGGTGATTCAGTGAACACTTGTTCGCGTAATCGCTAAATTTTCTAGTGGTAAGATAAATCTTTCTGCGAACTGGTGAAAAGCCTTTTATCGCCAGTTCACCAGATATAACTAGGATAAGTTTATATTCCTTTGGTCACCTATTCACGGGGTTAAGTGGTGAGTTAATATTTCACTTCGTAAATGGGATTTTCCTTTCCCATGGTCGTTGAGTGTTAACTCGAGGGTGGTAGTTGAGTTAAGGACATAAAGACCATGAAAAGGGATGATCTAACGGCTGTGACTTAAAGTTATTTGACAAAACTCATGAGAACTTACGCCGACTGTAGATCTTGTCCTTGTCATTGATCTCTCTGATAATGACCCCACCTCACCACATCATCCATGTTGACCAATAAAATTTGAACAATCTTGCACCACTTGGAAAATTGCCCCACTGAGAACATTAAGCCCCCTGGAAGATCGGATGACTGGCACAAGATCTGAAAGGCTTGGAAGATTCCATGAGATCAAGCACTCACTGTCAATTTTGAATCTTCTGATTTAGATACTGGGCCCACCTGACAACACATCTAGCTCACACAACGTGGACCAATCATAGTACAACAAATCAGCATATCTGGCAGATGAACCCGCCAAAAGAAAAGGTTATGTCATACAAAAGAATCAACATTTGTCTCAAAATCTCATACATCTAACACATCTCATAAGAATTTACGCCCACTGTTGATTCACTACAAGTGTCAAGACCCTCTAACAAGCTGGCAACCCAGGTCCCACTGACAACAGCCAATGTGCTAAAACATGGACCAATAAGATGTCACCATTTATGCATATGTGTCAACGAACGCACCTGTTTGAGAAGCTCTGTCATAAAGAAAAATCAACAACTGGCATAAGATCTCAAGCCTCTGACAAAGTCAATGAGAACTTATGCCAATTGTCAAATTGAGATGTTGTCAAAAGACCGGGCTCAGAAAATATTAAGTCAAAACATAGGAAACATTAAACGACATGACTTAGGAAAAATTAATTTTGCCGGGGTTAGAGACCTAGGAAATATTAAAGGGGGCCAATATAAAACCTTAGTCGCATGATCGCAAGACATGAAAAGGGTTCATGTGATCATGCGAAAAAGGGATAATAAATTTTAACACATGCATTAAAGGACTTTTAAGTGGCCTGAATAAAGTAACATGAAATTAGAATAGGGCCTAGGCAAAACAAAGGGTTTTTCATGCAACAGCTACATTTTTGAATTTTTGAACTAAAGGTTTATGCCAGAGACACAAAAATGATAGCAGGGACTAGAAGAAAAGAGCTAGAGCCATGAAATTTTTTGCATGTGCTAATAGTGGTTCTGTCTGGGGATGTATGCCTCCTACAGGCATAGCAAGGATTTAGAATCACTAGTTTAAAGCAGACCATCCCACTGGAAAATTGACAACAGAGAGCAACAAGACCAAAGCCCTATAGACTAGGACAAAATAGGGCAAGGGTAAGCAACTTATTTATAGAATTCACAAAATATATAGACCTAACTACTGTTCATAGAAAATAGAATACCTTCAATTGAAGTATTTCTTCAAGAATTGTCCATGAGCTGGCAATTCCTGAACTTCACCATTTAACTCTTTCACAATGTATGAATCTTGGCCCCATTTCTCATGAATTAGATATGGCCCTAGCCAGATGGGATCAAACATACCATGTTTTCCTTTATCCTCCAGTCTAGCATTCCAAATTAATACCAAATCACCAGGCTCAAACTTCCTATCAACAGTCTTCTTGTCATATAAATTCTTAACCTACAACTGTAATTTGGCATTCCTTGCAACTGACTCTCTTCTAGTCTCATCCAACCTAATGAGGTCCTGAATTCTCAACTACATCTCATCATCTATATCATCATCATATAATTGAACAAACTTGTATATTTCCTACAAATTATTCTGAGGCATTCTTGCATGTATTCCATATACTAGGTCAAATGGTGCACAACCAATTGCCCTCTTCACAGTTACCCTATCAGCCCATAAAGCTAATGGCAAGTTTGAATTCAATGCCCTCTTATTCCTTTCGATAATCCTCTTTAGGATTTTAATCAAACTCTTATTATTAGATTCTACCTGACCATTTCCTTGTGGATGATAAGGTGAGGAATTAGAAATTTGAATTCTTAAACCTTTGCAGAATTCCTTGTATTTAGCTGACCTGAAGCACATTGTATTATCACTTACTATTCTCTTAGGGCTGCCAAACCTTGTAATAATATTATTCAATAGAAAATCAATTACCACCTTACTAGTTGCATTTCTTGTAGGTATAGCTTCTACCCACTTTGTAAAATAATCAATGGCAACTAAGATCCATGAGTGTCCTCCATTTGACTTGTTTGGTATCTCCCCTATGAAATCAATTCCGCATTGTTGGAAAGGAGCGTGTATTTCTACTAGTTTTAATGGCACATTGCTTGAAAATTTAAGCTTACCAGAGAACCTTTGACAAGCATCACACCTCCTTACCAACTGTTCTGCATCCTTGAAGATTGTGGGCCACCAGAATCCTGCTCTCAAGATTTTATGAGCAGTAGTTTTACCCATATAATGCCCACCACAAACTCCCTCATGCATCTCCTTTAACAACTTGTTACCCTGATCTTCATCTACACATTTCAAAAGTATGCAATCTACTATACAATTTACATTTCACAATTACATACTTGATGGCCTGTAATTTCAATGTCCTCTTCTGATTATCATTCATTCCTGCTAGACATTTCATATTTCTCAAGTAATAGATAATATCTTGATACCAGATACAATCATCCATATCACATGTATAATCAATTTTAGAATGATTTACCTGATTTGCATCAAGATTTTATTGGGCCATCCATTTTGCCAATCCCTATCCTCTAACCAACTTAGTAATCTAGACATCAACATTGAATTCTTGGATCCTATTGATCCACCTGCATCTTCTTCTAGACACCTCTTGCTATGAGAAAATATCCTTCATAGCTGCACTTGGCACAAAAGCAATCACAACTGCCCCCATCAAGTAACACCTAAAAGCCTTGATTGCCTTCACAAGTGCATATGCTTGTTTTTCATTTATGTCATATTTCAATTCAGCAGCCTGCAAAGATTTACTAAAAAATGCAATAGGCTGCTCAAAACCATCCTTATTCTTTTGTAACAAAACTATAGCAATAGTGTGAAAAGATGAAAAGGAAAATATATGCATTGGGATACTATAATCAGGTGCCTTAAGCACTGGCGTATCTTTGATAGCCTACTTGATATTTTTAAAAGCCTCATCAGGCTCACCCTCCCAATTTATTGTAGATCCCTTCTTCAACATCTTAGAAATAGGTCTAATAACCTCTACAAAATTTGTTACAAACCTCCTTATGAAATTGACCTGACCAAAGAAGGACTGAATCCCTTTAACATTCTTTGGTCTTTGAATTTTATGAATGGGTGCTACCCTCTTAGGGTCAATTCTAACTCCTTGCTTCCCAACTAAGTGGCCAAGCAACCTACCTTCAATGACACCAACAACACATTTCCTTGGATTTAATGAAATGCCAAATTCCAAAGCCCTTACAAATATTTTCTCTAAATGAATACAGTGGTCTTCTTCCTTCTTGGAACAGGCAGTTAAATCATCTTGTTAAACAATAAGGAAATCATTGATAAAATCTAAAAAGGCAACATCTATTGCCATCTGAAAAGTAGCACCAAGATTTGTGAGACCAAATGGCATTCTCACATAAACATGTCCCCCAAGGTGTAGTGAAGGCTATCTTTAATTGTTCTGATTCTTTAACAATCACTTGATTGTAACCAAAGAAACCATCCATCATAGACATCAATTTTGATCTGGTCACTCTCTGCAACATAGCTTCCATATTGGACAGATAATAGTTATCCTTTAACGAGCTGATGTTCAAGTTCCTGAAGTCCACACAATGCCTGATGTCACCATTCTTCTTTCTCATAGGAACAAGATTTGACACCCAAGAAGAGTGCCTTATAGGCTTGATAATTCTAGCATCTCTTAGCTTCTTTAACTCTTCTTGCATCTTGGGTGCCAATGTAGGATTAATAGGATTTTGTTTTTGCCGAAAAGGTTTAGCATCTTCTTTCAATGGAATAACATGCTGAAACAAATCTTCTCTATAAACCTTTAGGTCATCATATGACCATGCAAAAACATGCCTGAATTTTCTCAATAAATCAATCAAAGATTTTCTCACATTGTGAGATATGTCCCTACCAATGTATACTTTCTTAGGTGCCTCATGTGTTCCAAGATTTATCTCCTCTAGATCAGCATGACCTTCTCTTTTGATATTCTTTTGAACTCTATCCTAGTTATCAAAGACAATCTCCAAAACAACAAGCCCCTTGGGCATCTTGTTAGTTCTAAGTTGAATGACCTCATTGCCTAAGATGACCTCCCTTCCTTCCACTGACTCCACCAAGGCTGAACAATCAAATTCCTAACCATGATATCGATATTCACAACTCATAAACTTCAAGATATCATTATCATCATCAAAAACTTTTAAATTCTTAATATTGTCTAGTATACTAGGCCTAGACTGAATTTCAACTTTAGAGATACCAAAAAAAGTAATATCAGTGGGATTGATTGCAATATTGGCTAACAAGTCAGCCATCTTATTGTTACTCCTATCCTTCCACTCAATATTGAAGGCATCAAAACATTCAATCAAATCCCAAACTGCATTCCTATATTGTTTCAACCTCCTATTCTTGGAAGCATACACTAACTTGACTTGGGACACCACAAACTCAGAGTCACCAACAACACTTATGCATTTAATACCATGCTTTTGTGCCAACCTCAATCCTAACAACAAAGCCTCATATTCTGCTATATTTTTGGTACAAAATAAATTCAATGTGAAAGAAAATTTGTAGGTGTTTCCATCAGGAGAAATAAGTAAGATACCTATTCCTGCTCCATCTTTGCAATTTGCACCATCAAAGTACATTACCCACAAATCACCCTTCATAGAATCAACACTCACCTCAATAGAGATACATGACAAAATAGGTTCATTTTCAAATACATGGATCTCCACCCTAAAAGCATTAATATTAGTATCCACAAAACATGTAGTCTCATTGTCAATATTCCTCTCAATCATGTGGCATACTCTTGGCTCTCGATCAATCTTGACAAACTGATCATCAATCTTGAAAGTGGCATAGGACAAATCACACTATAAACTTCCACCCATGGTAGCACTCCACCTTCTAGATAGTAGCGTCCCATAATGAGGAGGGATGTCCACCACCAAAACAATCATTGTTAACTCTTTCTCTGGATATGTTGCCAACCTATATGGCATTGCGTTGATAGTCCCAATAGCTGGTACCTCCCTCTGATCCATTGCACAACATCTACCTTGAACTGTATCAACTTTTAGGCCTAACTTCTCCATGATTTTAAAAGGCATAATAGTATTAGAGGCACCATTATCAATCATACAATTTCTTAGTTTCATTTCATTCACAAGAATAGTTAGAAAAAATGGATCAATGTTGTCAAGGCTAGCATTGATAGAACTATCCAAATATATAGGAGGAATTTGAGATACAATTCCCTGAGAAGCAACACCTTTTAAAGCTTTATCTTGAGATCCATTGCATGAAACATCATTGTTATGAACATTATCCACCCATGCAATAGCTCTATCTTTGTGTTTAGGGATCCTCAAAAATTCTGACAATGGAACATTAACTGTAATTTGGGACAATATAGATAACATATCAATAGCAGAAGAGGAAGGAATCTCAATCTGCACTACCTTAGCATCCTTTTGTTTGTCTGATACATTAGGTGTATTGGCCACCCTCATTTTTTCAACCTTAGCCATTGTGTTAACTGGCTTCTCAATCTCACTAGAAATTCTTTCAACTCCAACTCCCTTAGGGTCACAATTCTTACCTTTTATGTTCTTGAATTTCACCATGTGATCACCTTTTGATTTGTTCTCATTAGGCTCTCCAGAGTTGGTACTATTTATAAACATTCCTATAGCTTTCTCATTTGTATTCCTTGCCACCATGCCTCTAGTTTCCACTTGGGTGATCATTTCTATAGTAATCCTATCCATCTCTTCTTTAGAAGGTCTTCTTAAATTTACTAGCTCAGAAGAAGAGTTCATGTTACATGTCTTCTTATCAATATCTTCACTATCAGAAAAAACCTCTTGATGAAAAAGGGCCTGATTATGTCTCTTCACATTTATATTTTCCTCTTCATCAAAATTAGAATCATCTTCATATCCTAGATATGAAGTAGCCATGTTGCATCCAACATCATCTTGATCCTCTTCTAGATCTATCTCCTCATTGCCACAATCTTGATTTGCAGCCATAGAATGTGCAACCACACAATGCTTTGCAAAATGAGGGGAGTGGCATGCAACACACCAAGGTATGTCCTCCATGACATTTATTGAAGCTTTTTGTAGAGGGTCAGGGACACCTCTATCATTGTTATTTCTTGTAGCAGGGACAATAGTCTTACCATCCTTCCATTGGGTGTTGTAGGGGTAGTTCTGCAATCTGTTCTACTTATTGAAATTGTTGTTGAACTGAGGCCTTTCATTGATAGCAGCACTGATGTTCCTATTTGTAGGTGCCTTCAAATCCTTCAATACATTCAACACCTTATCCAATTTATCTTCTTCTTGACTCCTAGTTCCAACATTCTTATCATTTTCCTTTTTGTATTTCTTGTCCCCAAACAACTTAGGCTCATCTCTCTTCCCACCCAACCTTCCTGATATCTTCATATTATTCTCAATATTGACAGCAACCCTAAAAGCATCTCCAAGAGTTCTTTGTTCTTTTCCCCTCAACAAGTATCCCATCTTTCCATCAAATGCATTGAAGTATGTAGTTAGACAGACATTGTCATCTAACCCCATAACTTGGAACAAATTATGCATACCCTTCTAAAATCTCATGTTGAACTCAGTTGCAGACTCATTCTGATTTTTCCTTATGGTATTGAATTCATTCAACATGAAGCTAGCATTAGGCCTATCACCATACTGCTCTTTAAAACATCTCTCAAAAGAATCCCAAGTATCAATACATTTATCAGGAAGTCTCTTAAACCAATCTCTAGCATCCTCCATTAGACATTGAACAAATAATTTCATGACTACATCCTCATGCTCTACCTCATAATCATTAAGCATATCAACAAATAACCTAAGATGCTCCTCACAACTAATAGCATTATTACCAGCAAACTTAGGTACCTTATCTCTTATATCATTTGGAAAAGCATTCGGGTAACCAGGAATTTCATCAAAACTTATTTGCCTATAGCCTTCTAGTTGCATAGGTCTTCTTTGAAAACTCTAACTAGTGTTAACCCTAGGATTAACATTTGCATTTACATTTCCATCTACTTGTGCATTTGACTATTGTCTAGGATTAGCACCTATCCAAGCAGATGAAAAAGGAATTGAACTAGTAGCATTACTAAGTGGAATAGTAGTAGTCATAGATGGCATACCTAGTTCAGTAGCAGATGGACCAAGAGCATTGGCTGATGAAGCCTTCAAGAACTAGATTTGTCTTCTCTTTTCTACAATAGAGGCTTCAATTTCAGCCCTCTCTAATTCTCTTGCAAGGTCCTCATCTTCTTTTCTTCTTCTTTCTATCTTTGTGTCCTTATTTGAATTGGGTGGTGGGACCCCTGGTATTGTCAATGATCTACTTGTTTGATGTCCCACCATCTTCTGCTTTCCTTTCTCACCAATGACAATAGCAAGCCTAGTGATCTCATTTCCATCTTTCTCTTTAGGGAGGGAAGCATAACTTTGAACCTATCTGACCACAGGGCCCTCCTTATCAAATTCATGATCTTGTAGTAAGCACTCTTGCTCACTCCTCAAAGCCTCAAGATCACCAAAGACATCATGTTGGAAAGTCTTAGGAGAAGAAGTAAGAATCTTGTTCCTCTCCTTCATTTCATTAATCTTTCTAAGGAGAGACTATCTTTCTATTAGAGCATTCACCTTTTCAACCTCTCTCTCCTCCTTCAACCTCTTATGTATGGCATCCTACTTTACCAACTACAACCCTAGTGCATTTAAATCATTAGGATCTACCATGATGTCATTAGAACCTGATGACACATCCAAATTAGTAAGATTTTGATATGGGAAGTGAACTTGTCTTGGTCTCATGGGCTCTCTTCTAAAATTATCTTCATCAAGATCTAAATCAATCTCCAAACCCATCTCTCTAGTTTGTTCATCCTGACCTATAGGCAATGGACCCTTGTCTTGAAATACAGCCTCTGGGGTATCATAAAATCTATCTTCCGAGTGACCACCATCTGATCTAGAAACTTTATCTTGTGAACCTTCCTCACTTGAGGAAACATGTGGTACTCTACTTATGGTATTTCTTTGTTCTCTTATGGGAGCACTAGTAGACTCACCATTCCTTTTGATCCAACTCTTCTTCTCTTGTCTAGGCAATTGTTCCAGAGTGACCTCTGGATTCTTTCTGACAAAGGACCTAGTATTCCTCCTTTTATCCATGATTTGCAGTATGACACTAGTTCTAACCTCTTGAGTTGCCACCCACCTAGAAGGGAAATCCTTAAACTGAATATAATAGGAAAACAAGAGTGAACTTTGAAAGCTTTATCTCTAGACACTCCCCAGTAGAGTCACCATTTTGTTGGTGACTCGGATGGGCAAATCAATTTGGTCAATAAGATTTTGACTTTACAATGTTTTCACAACTAGAGATTCTAACAAGTATCTTCAACTGTTGTCCTCCCTAGTAGAGTCACCATTTTGTTGGGAGTTCCCTTTGATCTTCAACTTGTAGATTTATAAATTGATGGATAATTTTAATATAGCTTTGACTCTATCACCACTCCAAAGTCTACAAGGAAGAGGGCCAATTAACAAGGATCAAAAGAGATCCTCCTACACTTTGAGCCTCAATGCTCAGGTGGGTGTACCCTTCATTCACTTCTTCAAAGGAATCACACAATATTATATCAATATACTCTTTATTAACTGATTTAAGGATTTGATCATTTAATTTGTTTGTGTGGTTCATGATAATGAGATGCCTCCAAAGGATGGACCGGTGCCTTAACCTAGGGCAAAGAGTCACCCAATTACATAAAACAACTGAAGATCTTAGATCAAACACTCCTGAGCTTAGGATAAGTGCTTTGCCTATTACCCCTCTCCTTCAAACATAAGGACATCAGATTATTACTTGGTTGCAAACTTACTGAACTCACCTAAAAGACTTTCATCCCAGCTTTGTTAGGAACTCAGAGATGAATTCACAATACTCTTTGTTTACCATATGTTAATACACTTTGTGACACTAACATATATGAGCTCAGAACTGAAATAAGAAGACATACACAAATGCAAGATTTGAACTCAATAGTTTTCTCATTAACATATTTAGGATCAATATACAATTTGAGCAACACAAAGATAGGAAGAAAACTCAAAATCCAGCTCCTCTTTCAATATAATTCCATCAACAACCAGGGACCAAAAGAAAAGTTTTGGAACCTGCACTAAGTGAAAATTTTTGCTATAAATACCCCCTAGTCATCTTGGAAACCCAAAATAGGTTGCACCAAGCTACATATGACTAGGGTTAGGGATTCACCCACCGAACCAACCAAAAATGGTCACAAATTCATTACAGGGGAAGAAACCTAGGAAACTCGGAGAAAGAAAATCCCAGAGTGATCCATAATCATGAGAATCTCATAGATAAGGTACTAAGAACCACAAAAACATCCAAAATGTCAACCGTTTTAGTCACCTGCAACACACCTTGACCACAAAACTACATGGTACAGACCCCTGCTGATGATCATGGAACACCCTGGACCACACTACAATAGCAAGCACCACCAAACCAATCAAAATCAACTGTTAAAACCATAAATTCTGGTACTTCCTATAATATAAAACCCTTAGAGAATTGAAATTTGAAATTAAACAGTCATTTCCATGGTGTCAACAGAAAATCGGTAGTCCACATTTAAAAATAGGTTAAATTTAAGTTGCAGCCATTAGATCATCCCTTTTCGCAGTCTTTATGTCCTTAACTCAACTACCACCCTCGGGTTAACACTGAGCGACCATGTGACAAGGAAAATCCCATTCATGAAGTGAAATATTAACTCACCACTTAAGCCCATGAACAGGCGACCAAAGGAATATAGACTTATCCAGGTTATATCTAGCAAACTAGTGACAAAAGGCTTTTCGCCAATTCACAGAGAGATTTATCTTACTGCTAGAAACTTTAGCAATTATGCGAACAAGTGTTCGCTGAATTGCCAGTCAACTTGGAACTCCGCTATTTTATTACACAAATGAATGAACCCATTGAATTTTGTCAAGCCGCTAACCTTATTTATTTGGACTGCTAAGACCCTAGACCCCACCTAGGCCCACTTTATGCCACTTGTTGTTACCTCATTCATGGCTCATGCTCGGTCACACTAAAATAGGACCCACTTTATCTAAGCCTTATAATCAAATGGTAGGCATAAGATCTCATAGCTCTGACCAAACTCATGAGAACTTATGCCAATCGTAGATCTTGTCCTCGTCACTGATCTCTCTGACAATGACCCCACCTCACCACATCATCCATGTCGACCAATAAAATTTGAAAAATCCTGCACTACCTAGCAAATAGCCCCACTGAGAACATTAAGCCACCTGGAAGATCAGACGGTTGGCGCAAGATCTAAAAGGCTTGGAAGATTCCATGAGATCAAGCGCCTGCCGTAGATTTTGAATCTTCTGATTTAGATACCGGGCCTACCTGACAACACCTCTAGCTCACAAAATCTAGACCAATCACAATACAAAAAATTAGCATATCTTGCAGATGGACCCGCCAAAGGAAAAGGTTATGTCATACAAAAGAATCAACAGTTGTCTCAAAATCTCATATGTCTGACACATCTCATAAGAATTTACGCCCGCCATTGATTCACTGCAAGTGTCAAGATCCTCTGACAAGCTGACAACCTAGGTCCCACTAACAATAGCCAATGTGCTAAAACATGGACCAATAAGATGTCACCATTTGTGCATACGTGTCAATGGACCCACCTATTTGAGAAGCTCTATCATAAAGAAAAGTCAACGACTAGCGTAAGATCTCAAGCCTCTGACAAAGTCAATGAGAACTTACACCAACCATTAGATTGAGATGTTGTTAGAAGACCGAGCCTAGAAAATATTAAGTCAAAACATAGGAAACATTAAATGACATGACTTAGGAAAAATTAATTTCTCCAAGGTTAGAGACCTAGGAAATATTAAAGGGGGTCGATATAAAACCTTCGTCGCATGATCGCAAGACATGAAAAAGGTTCATGCAATCATGAAACAAAGAGATAACAAATTTTAACACATGCGTTAAAGGAATTTTAAGTGGCCTAAATAAAGTAACATGAAATTAGAACAGGGCCTGGGAAAAACAAAGGGTTTTTCATGCAACGGATACATTTTTGAATTTTTGAACTAAGGGTTTATGCCAGAGACACAAAAATGACTGTAGGGACTAGAAGAAAAGGGCTCGAGCCATGAAATTTTTTGCACGTGCTAATAGATTCTTCAGGTGAAACCCTGGAAAATAACAAAATGACTCTCCAATTATCCAACCTTTGTTGAGAGCATACAAACCATGATTCTTAAATCAGATTTCATAAGATGAAATAAATAAATTCCAAATCTTGTAATCATTTTAAGGTACAAACATTGAAGGTTTCTTCTGGTTCATCTAAAAGATATCAAAGGAAGGGGGATAAGTCCACTAAGTTGAGACAAGTTGAGTCTTGACTTTCTAGAAAGCAGTTGTTAGGTTAAGAGAATGAGTTAGAATCAAGATCATTAACATTCCTATGTTTATTTGGGAGTTTTATTTCTTTACTCATATTCATTTCCAACTAGCATTCCGAAGAACCCACTTGATCTTTTAGGATAAATGTATCAATCCAATTTGCATCTGAAGGAATCTGAACATGGAAAGAGTTGAATGGGAATTCAAACTGTCCACTAAAAATAGGTGTCTAGCTAACGAGGGATTCCAAATCTTTGGTGAAAAGGATTGGATAAGATGGGACAGGTCGGCCACCAAATATAGGAGAATCAAAGAAACATGGCTTTGGTATCATCAAGTCACTTTTGAGGTTGGAAATTACCTTATCTGAATCACCCAGATAAATGTTTTTGAAAATTCTTCTATAGACTATACCAATACTTGTCTTGTCCAGGTCTACTTGCAAAGAAGAGGCTATGAATAGTGATGGATTGTGTGAGTTTTTTTTGTATCACTCACTATTATTTATGTAGTCTCTACTAAGGATCCAATATGCCACTTGTGCAAGGGACACCCAAATCTAGCCTAAGATTCCAAAGAGAGCTTCACCTCAGTTGGAGAGATTTCTACAATAATGATAGTGTTAATTATATTGATAAGTGGATAGGAGAGGAGTGTTAGATTTTTAATTATCGTGCTTTAGCTAATTTTATTTGTGTGTACTTAGTTTATATTGAAACATAAACATTTTTAACTATTTTTTAATGGATTTATTAGTTCTTTTAATAAATTATAATTGGATTAGGCTAAGAAAACCCCATTTGCCCCTAGGTTACCAAGCTCATCAACTCTTTTATTTCCCTCTCAGTAGATGTGTTTAATGGTTAATTTTTTTAAAGAGTTACAAAGAATCAAAGCCTTTGATAGTAGTGCATTCAATCTCCTTTTGGGTATTGACCCCTTTCTTATGGCATTGATGATAATTGTAGAATCTCCTTCAATTTCCAATTTTTTAATTTCTAAATTTTTGCATATTTTTAACCCTTCTACTAAAGAAGAGATGTATGCCTAGTTATTGGTCTTGAATCCTATATGGGATTCCAACTTAGCAATTTCAATACCATCATTATTATGTATGCTACACCAAATTCCAACTATTCCAGGGTTGTCTCTTGAGGCTCCATCAAAGTTTAGTTTAAACCATCCTTTTTTAGGAAATACCAAATGCATTCTTTCCTTTTTGTCTCATTCTCCTATTCTCCCTTTCCTATATAAGGAGGAATGTTAATTCCTATCCATTGACCTCTCATTTTTTCATCCCACTGATTCATTCTTGTTTCTTTCTTTTGGTGGATACATATTATACTATTGAGGGTCTCTATAATTGCAACTTCATTTTTGTTGACAATTTTCGTCCAATCCATGCTTTCATTCCTGAAGAAACTCATGTTTCTTTCTTTCCATATTTTCTACAAAAGCATGGAAGGGGATGAGATCCATAGGCCAGCATAAATTCAACCTTTCATGTTCTCTTGCAAATATTGAAGCATTCCTAAAATGGTATTTGGAAAGGCTTCTGACCAACCCAATTTTCTTGTGAGCCATTTCCAACCTTGATTAGAAAAAGAGAAGTTCAATAGTAGGTGATCAATGTCCTACTCACTATTCTCACATAGGGGACATCTATTGGACCCCTCAAAATAGAAAAAATATAAATGATTGAATAATGTGAATATGATCACCGAGCTACAAAGGTATATGTGAGACATTAAATTAGTTAGTATATTGTCTTTGATGTCAACTAGTGTACGTATCATGATAGTTGCAAACATCTGAAGAAGGCAATAATGGTGAAGGAATAAGATATTAACATGAAGATGAGATGTATGAGTAAATTATGAGTATGGTATTCATTGAGTAAATTATTGATGATTCTATGACATCATGATAGTGATTTGATTGTATTACATGATTATGTTAAGAATTGAAGATAAAAAAATGACAAGTTTATGTGGTCGGTAAATGAAGAACTTAGTATGCACTGAGTTGAAATAGTGTACATTGGGCAAGTGTAGTGTATATCGAGTACAATATTAACTAAGAAGGAGGTCACCAACACATCAAGGTATTGATTGAGTGAAAGAAATATTATGGAACATGTGATTGCTGACTTAAGATGGATGATTTCGAGGTTAAAGATTAAGTTTTTTATGAAGATCTACAACTGACAAAGTTCAAGAAAGGTCAGATGATGAAGATTGAAATGTGTTTAAGGCACAAGTTCCAAGGAAGGCTGAAGTGGAAAAATCAATGATGTAGATTAAGAGGCAAAATCAATGGCTGAGAAAAAATGGTTTATCATGTCTATAAAAGGAGACAAGAGATTCATAATGAATAATGCATGTGAGGAGAAGATTGCATTCATGGAAAGCTAGTTAGACAGGTTAAAGTGAGAACCAAACAATTATGTAGACTACACTGAGCATCAGAGAAAGGAGATAACTAAGTAGAACAGAGTTGGAGGATAAAAGGAAGTTGAAGAGATTATGATGGCCATCGGTATTTTGAGCTTAACATAGATCTACAAATATAAAAGGGAAGTTTTATTTAAATCAGATGATTTACTGTTGCATTCTAACCATTTCTACAAACAACATCTCTTAACCGAGTGGGACTTAACAATATTTATTTATTTGATTATGATATTCAATGAATATTGAATATTTTCTTATTGACCCCAAGTGAGTGTTTGGTCACAAAGAACTTTTTGTGATAAATCCTCTAACAAGGTCACACCTTACAATGTATTTTGTAAACTTTAACAGGGTTGGCTCTTAACTGAGATTACTTTAGAAGAATGAAATTATTTTGGGTACCGGTCACAAGTGTTTTTTCCCCTAATATGGTTTCCACATTAAAAATCAAGTGTTATATGTGTATGGATGGGATGATTTTTTATTTTACTTTACACATTACAATTACTGACCTTTGATCTGTGTATACTAGATAATTTTAGTGGTAATTCGTTAATGAATAGAAATGCACAAACAAGTTTTTTACTGAGCTATTTAAAGTTTATTTGAAGGATGTTTTTTATACATTTGAGAGTGTTTGGGATTGTAGGATAATTGGACTTAATTGATTCACCCCCCTCTTAGTTATCTAATAATTGGTATCAGAGTTAAAGTTCTTGAAAGAAGAAGTTTGAAGGACTTAAGTAAAAGATCACAAAATGTATAAGAGAATGGTGCCAAAGCTAAACAAAGATAATTTCTCAACATAGAAAAGAAGGGTGAAGTTATATCTATCAGGGATTGGAGATTATGCACTTTACTACTTGAAAAATGAGTTTATAACTCCCACTGGTCCATTGACTGTCACACAAATGAAAGAAAAATAAGAACATAATGCTATGATGATTGTGATTGCTTCATCTTTATCAGATGCTAAATTTGAAGACATTAAGACCTTTACAGCTGGAAAAAAAATGTGGAACAAGCTTACAATAGTTCATGGAGGAGATGTGAATGTGCTCAGGGAAAAAGTGAAAAGATTGAGAGGAAAGTTTGATGATATGAAGATGAAAGAAGGTGAGAACATCAATCAATATAAAAACCAAATCAAGGAAGTGGTGAATGCTAGCCGAGGAGAAGGAGGAACTATTGAAGAAGACATTGTGGTAAGTTAAATTATATGAACACTATTTCCAGCCTATGCTATTAGAGTATCAATAATTCATGAAATGAGAGAAGATCCTGGTAATACTATTTTTCTTGATAGTCTGATTGGAAGATTGATTTCATTTGAACTTAACAACTATGATAACAATATTTTTCCTACAGTAGAAACTACATTTATGTCATCTATAGATATTGGAAGATCAAACAATAGACATGAGATACGAAATGAAAGTGAAAGTGAAGCTGAGGAAGATGAGCTTGATGAACTTGAAGCATTAATGGTTAGAAGGTTACCAAAAGGAAAAGGAAGATATAAGGGTAAGCTACCCTTGGTATGTTTAAAATGTAAAGAGGTTGGTCATATTGGTAGAAGATGTCCTAATAGGAAGGAGGATGAGAGAACAAGTGAAAGATGAAATGAAAGGAAGAATGACATAAGAGATTATCGAGATTACATAAGTAACTGACAAAGAGGTAACATAGACAATTGAGATTATAAGGATAAAGATAAGAAGACATGCTCTCTATTTGAAGATAAAGATGATGACACCGAGAATGAAATAGATGAATACATAGAAGTGGTATTTGTTGTATTGAAGGAAGATTATGAAGAAGAAGAAAGGTAAGTTGAAAAAGAACTTATTTATAAGGTTAGTAAGAATGATACTTGGATAATTGATAGTGGATGCACACATTATATGACTTGTGATGAAGAAATATTTGAATATCTTGAACATTATAATGATGGATCTATGAAAATGGGAAATGATACACCTTGTCAAGTAAAAGGTAAAGGAACTATAATGTTGAATAATAAGATCAGATCTAAGAATGCATATTGGGTGAAAGGATTTAACTATAATTTGTTGAGTGTACGCATAGTTGAATAACACTAGTCACCAAGTTGCATTTGAGAAAATAAAGGTGAAAATCTATGATGAGGTTGGAAAGACTGATCGCTACAAGTTATGGTTATTGGATAAAAATGAAGATTCTTGGTTATGGTATAAAAGGTTATGTCATGTGAACTTTTACAACATGGTTAAGATTAGTAAGAAAATGAAAGCTAGACATTTACCAAGTATATCCAAACCTGGCCATGTAATGTGAAAACAATGTCGAATGGGTAAGATGTCAAAATCTAGTTTCAAGAGAAAACATTACTCATCTAATTCTATTCTTGAGTTAGTTCACACTAACTTTTATGGTCCAATGAGAACTCAAAGTTATTATGGAGATAAATATTTTATCTTATTTGTTAATGATTTCTCTAGGATGATGACTGTCATGTCCTTATAAGAAAAATTAGAAGCTTTCAAAATGTTTAAATGGTACAAAGAAAAAGAATGTAGTAAGCAATTGAAATGTTTGAGGTCAAATAGAGGTGGTGAAATAATTTTTGATGAATTTACTAATTTTTGTAATAAGAATGGAATAAAGAGATAGGTATCTTCACCGAGGACACCCCAACAGAATGGAATTGCTGAAAGAAGGAATAGATCAATTGTTGATAATGCTAGAATACTGATGATTGAAAAAGATGGTGTAAAAATTTACTGGAGAGAATCTCTTAGTACTTTTGTTTACACACTGAATCAAGTTCAACTAAAAAAAGAATCAAACAAGACACCTTATGAGCTATGGTATTTTTACACACCTAATGTGAGTTATTTTAGAATATTTGGAAGTAGATGTTACATTCTAAAAGATAATAGAAATGGAAAATTTGATTCAAAAGGTAATGAGGGCATTTTTCTGGGTTATTATACTAAAAGAAAGGCCTATAAATTGTTGACCATGACTACTAACAAGATGATTAAAAGTGGAAATATGAGAGTTGATGAGTTTGTAGAAAATAGTGATGAAGAAAGAAAGAAAGAACTAGAAGACTATGGTATATTTGTTTATATTGAAGAACCTAAAACTCTACATGAGGAACAATCTATATAGGCCTAGCAACAAAAAACAATTATTGATGGGAATGATGATCATGCACCAAGTGAAGAACAAAGATCTGAACCTATACTTGCAAAGTATGTGAGAAGACACCATCCACAAGATCAGATAATTGGAGACATAAGAGAAATAATGATGAATAGAAGTAAGTTAAGGAACAATACATGTTTAGTTTTTGAATTTGATCCTAAAACTATAAAAGATGCATTGGCAAATGATGAACAGATAAAGGAAATGAATGAAGAAATTGAGAAAATAAAAAAAAAACAAGTAATGGACATTGGTATGGAGACCTAAAGACAAAAATGTGATTGACACTAAATAGATATTCAAAAACAAATTGAATGAAAATGGAGATGTCACAAGGAACAAAGCAATACTAGTTTGCAAAGATTATACACAAGAAGAAGGAATTGACTATGGAGAAACTCTTGCACCCATTTCTAGACTTGAAGGAGGAATAATACTACTTGCACATGCTTCTTACAAAGGATTTAAGGTATATCAAATGAATGTGAAATCTACATTTCTGAATGGGATACTTGAAGAAGAACAACCTGAAGGTTTTGTTAATCCTAATAAGAAGAACATGGTATGTAAGATTGATGCAGGAACATCCTGGGTGTAAGAGAAATATTGCATCGCCCAAAAATATTTCTTGTTTCTTTTCAATAAGGGCTATCTTATGTAGAGCTACTATTTTTTGGAAATTTACTATTTTTAGTAAGTTTTCCATTCGACCTCAAAATGTTCTATTTTCTTCCTTGGAGGTTCATTTTGGTTGTATGAGCCTACTAGTAAAGTTTCATTGCTAGATCAAGTCTAGTTTTGAAGATAATAAATTTTTTTGGTATTGGTAGCATAGTACAAAAACTTTGAACTCATTTTTTAAGGCTTTAGAGGCCCTAGATGAGGTTGAAACTTCAACTAACTGAAGCTTTCTTGATTCAAGCATTGTAGAGTACTTCACACCCTTTTCAAAATCGGGTCATAATAGTCAATTAGGTCAACGGGTGATGACTTATGGTCTCCGAAAGTTGGGCCACCTAAAATGGCAGAAAATAAATTTCCTTCAAAATTTTTATTTGGGTTTCAAAAGTTGTTTTGAGCTGAATATGATGTAATAAAATGAAAAATAAAATAATTCTAAGTTTGGTTGGCTGTAGAAGCTAAATTTTTGGAACCTTCCCAGGAGGTGGAAAATTGCCTATATAAGGAAGGCCTGTAGTGTTGTCTAGGGCAAGTCGGAGTAGTTCAGAGTAGTTCTGGGTAATAAGTCGAGGCTTTGTCCTACAAAATATTTTAAGGGAACTGCACATGTGGCTTTGCATATTGTAATTCTAAAATTTGTAATTCTGCATTTGTGGAGATAATAAGAAGCCCATTTTCTGTTCTTGCAAGTTATTGTTGTTTCTCTATTTATGTTGTGTTTGTCATATTAAGGGAAGAACCCTTCATCAAGTGGTATTAGGAGCCAAGTTCGTGTGTGTGTAAATAGATCACTGACTATGAGGTAGTTTGCACCAGATTGTGGTTTAGGGTTTCAGTGATAAAGTATGAAAACAACTTCCATGAAGGGAACATGGCGGAAGAGCTGGTGGTGTGACACATGAGGTTAGAGAGCTCTAAAGACAAGTGCAAGCATTACAAGAAGAGATTCATAGAGGAATGAATCTTAATGTCAAAAATGAAAGGGAGGATGAAGCTAAGGAAGAAGGAAATTCTGATCAGGAAGGAGAAGGCAAAATTTTGAATCAAGAGGAAGAAAGACATTTTCAGGCCATTTTCAAGATCGAGAAAAGACCTAAAATTGAGGTTCCTGCATTTTCAAGAAATCTTAATTCAGAGGAGTTGATTGACTAGATCAATGAATTAGAAGAATATTTTGAGTATGAAGATATCGAGGATCCTGATCGGGTCAAGTTTGTGAAGGCCAGACTGAAGGGTCATGCGAAGATCTAGTGGCAAGAGATTCAATTGAAGAAAAATAGAAGAGGAAAGGATAAAATCATAAGATGGGATCGAATGGTGGATAAATTGAAGTGATAGTTTATTCATGTTTATTATGAGCTTGATCTATTGAAGAAAATGCAAAGTTTGAAGCAAGTGGGAAAATCTATTCAGGAGTATACAGAAGAATTCTATCAAATCCTTATTATAATAGGCCACACAGAAGCTGACAAGGAGAAAGTTTCTCGTTACCTTAATGGGTTTAGGCAAAGCAATCAAGAGGAGATGAGTTTGGTTTGAATGAACAATATTGAAGAGGCATACTAGTTTTCCCTAAAAGTAGAGGAAAAGATGAACATGAATTTTGAAAGTAGACAAAGTGGAAGAGGTCATGGTAGAAGATCCAATGAACGGTCTTATGGAGGTCGAAATGAAAATCTGAAAAAGAAGGATGAGGCAAGTAGTAGTCAAAATCAAAGAGGAAACAATTTCAATCATTTCCATGATTAGAATAGTAGAGATCAGAGAAGAAGAGAAAGAGGACAATGATTGGGAAGAGGAGGCTTTCGTGGAACATGTTTTCACTATGGAGAAGAAGGTCATAGGGCATATGAATGTCCCCAATACCAAGGAAGGATAAATAGGAGAACTGAAGGCCTGGCTAGGGTTACACATGTAGATTAAGATGTTAGATCATCACATTCTAAAGATGCTGAAAGAGGAGAAACACTAATTAACAAAAGAGTCCTACTGAGTGGTGAGAATGAACCTGAGCAAAGGAGGAGCTTGTTTCACGCTAGATGAAATTGTGAGGCTAAATGTTATGATGTGATTATTGATAGTGGAAGCACTGATAATTTGGTGTCAGAAGAGATGGTCACAAAGTTGAAGCACAAGAGATAGAAATACCCACATCCATACTGGATCGCTTGGGTGCAGGATGACCACAAGGTCATGGTCAATGAACAGTTCCTAGTGAAGTTCAAGATTGGCGGATACCATGATGAGGTACTATGTGATATTATATCTATGGATGCATGTCATATGTTGTTGGGTAGACCATGGCGGTTTGACATGTGTGCTATACATGATGGTCATGTGAATACCTATTCTTTGACAAAGGATGGAGTGCGACATAAGCTAAAGCCATTGAATGAAACAAAAGAAAAGCTATGTGGTAATGCAAGAATAACTTTTGTTGATGGAAGAAAATTCTTAGAGTGTATGAGGCATGAGCATGTGTGTTTTTTTTTTAATTCCAAAATTTATTAAAGAGGAAGTAGAGGATGTACCTGTAGAAGTTGCAAATTTGGTGAATGAGTTTCAGGATATTATATCTGATAATGTACCTGTTGGATTACCACTGGTAAGGAAGATCAGTCATTAGATGGATTTGATTCTAGGAGCTAGTTTTCCAAATAAGGCAGCACATAGAATGACACTAGTAGAAAGCAGAGAGTTGAATAGAAAAGTACATGAGTTATTACAGAAGGGGTTGATTCGGGAGAGCCTAAGTCCATGTGCTATACTAGAAGTATTAGCAGAAAAGAAGAATGGAGAATGGAGGATGTGTATAGATTCTAGGGATATTAACAAGATCACAATCAAGTATAGGTTTCCATTGCCAAGGATGGATGATATTATGGACTGTTTGAGTGCAGTTATGTATTTCTCAAAGGAGATCTAAAGAGTGGATATAATCAGATTCAAATCAGGGAAGGAGATGAATGGAAGACTACTTTCAAGAAAAAGGAAGGACTGTATGAGTGGTTAGTCATGCCTTTTGGGCTAACCAATGCACCGAGCACTTTCATGCGGCTCATGAATGAGGTTCTGGAAGAATTTTTGGGTAAGTTTGTCATTTTTTACCGAGATGATATTTTGATCTTTAGTAAGACATTGGAGGAGCATATGATGCATATTCATATGGTATTTGAGAAGCTGAGAGAAGAAAACTTGTTGATTAATTTGAAGAAGTGCATTTTTGTGAAGAAGGAATTAGTTTATCTGGGATTTGTAGTTTCAGCAGAATGTCTAAAAATAGACCCAGAGAAATTATAGGCTATCCATGAATGGCCTACTCCAAGGAGTGCTACTGAGGTAAGATATTTTCATGGTTTGGCTAGCTTTTACAGAAAGTTTATCATAAATTTTAGCAGTATTTGTGGATCCTTGACTGAAACAAGGAGAGGGGATAGAAAAGAGTTAAAGTGGACTAATAGAGTAGATAAGAGTTTTAAACTATTGAAATAGAACATTATAGAAAAACCTATTTTAGCACTTCTAAATTTAAATAAGGTGTTTCAAGTAGACTGTGATGCTAGTGGTACTGCAATAGGAGCTGTTATGAGCCAAGAAGGTAAACTTGTTGCTTATTTTAGTGAGAAGTTAAATGATGCCAAGAGAAAATATTATGTTTATGATTAGGAATTTTATGCTATAATTCAGACATTGAAGAATTGGAGACACTATCTACTTCCTAAGGAGTTTGTTTTGTATACTGATCATCAATCTTTGCAACATCTGAATAGTGAAGGAAAGTTTAATCAATGGCATTTGAAATGGGTTGAGTTTTTGTAGAGTTATACATTTTTTTTGAAACACATGAGTGAAAAGTCTAATAGGGTTGTAGATGTGCTTAGCAGAAGGAAACTATTGCTAAAAGAGATGCAGATTGAGGTGGTTGGGTTCAAGGAACTCAAGAATTTTTATTCAGAGGATCTTGATTTTGGAGAAGCTTGGAAAGGTTGTACATAACTTGTTACTCTAGATAGAATGAAGTGGTTAAATATCATCATCCAGGATGATATGCTATTTAGAGGGAGTCAGTTGTGCATTCCAAAAAGTTCTATGAAGGAGAATCTCATCAAGGAGAAGCATAGCCGAGGAATGGATGGACATTTTGGTCATGATAAAACCCTTGCTTTGGTTAATGAGAATTATTATTGGCCAAACTTGCAGCAAGATGTCAAGAAGTTTGTACAAAGTTTTAGAGTATGTCAGATGACAAAAGGAGTAAAGTAGAATACAGGGTTGTATCAACCATTACATGTACCAAAAAATCCTTGGGAGGATATTAGTATGAACTTTGTTCTTTGTTTACCAAGGACTCAGCGGGGACATGATTCAATTTCTATTGTGGTTGACAGATTTTCAAAGATGGCACATTTTATTCCCTACAAGAAGACTAATGATGTTGTTCATGTAGCAGAACTATTTTTAAAAGAAGTGGTGAGGCTACATGGTTTTCCAAAGAGCATAGTTTCAGATTGAGGCACTAAGTTTGTTGGATATTTTTGGTGTACATTGTGGAAAAAGTTAAAGACAAATTTGAATTTTAGTTCATTACATCATCCACAAACTAATGGACAGATAGAGGTGGTGAATAGGAGTTTGGGAAATTTTTTGAGATGTTTGGTTGGAGACAAGCCAATAGGATGGGATTTTATTTTACCATGGGCAGAATTTGCATATAATAATTCTGTCAACAGGAGCACTGGTAAATCACCATTCTAGATTGTATATGGAAGTAGTCCCAAAAATACATATGAGTTGAGGAAGATAGATAAAGGAGAGATAAGTAGTGCTGAAGCTAAGGATTTTGTAGAACATTTGAAGAACATCCATGAGGAGGTGAGGAAACACATTACCAAGATGAATGTGTAGTATAAGGCTAAGGTAGATGAGAAAAGGAGGCATAAGGAATTTCAGGTTGGAGATGAAGTCATGGTTCATTTGCTAAAGGAGATATTTCTAGTTGGTACATACAAAAAGCTGAAAATGAAGTTTGGGCCATGTAAGATACTGAAGAAGCATGATTCAAGAAATGCATATGAGGTAGAATTGCCTACTGAGCTAAATATTTCACTAGTATTTAACATTTCAGATCTGATAGAGTATCATGAAGGAGGTGTTGAAGATGAGATCATAGAAGCATGGTGGAGTATTCCAACATCTACTTCAGCTACCAAGGAGATTGATATATTGGATAGTCATGTTGGAAGAAGCACAAGGAGCATGACATATGAAGAATATCTGGTCAAATGGAAAGGATAACCTGTTGAAGATTCATCATGGCTGACAAAGGAGGAGGTTAACCATCTTGGTTTTCCTCTTCACACCCGAGTCGTGACATGGTCACTTCTCAAATTACCCTGGGTGTAAGAGCAATCTTGCATTGCCCAAGAATATTTTTGGTTTCTTTTCAATAAGGGCTATCTTGTGCAGAGCTGCTATTTTTTGGATATTTTCTATTTTTAGTAAGTTTTCCGTTCGAGCTCAGAATGTTCTATTTTCTTCCCTAGAGGTTCATTTTGGTTGTGTCAGCCTGCGAGTAAAGTTTCATTGCCAGATCAAGTCTAGTTTTGAAGATATTGAAAATTTTTGGTATTGGCAGCAGGGTACAAAAACTTTGAACTCAGTTTTGAAGGCTTTAGAGGCCCCGAATGAGGTTGAAACTTTGGCTGAATGAAGCTTGCTTGATTTGGGTGTTGTAGAGTACTTCACACCCTTTTCAAAATGGGGTCATAATAGTCAATCGGGTCAATAGGTGATGACTTATGGTCTCCGAAACTTGGGCCATCTGAAATGGCAAAAAAAAAATTCCTTCAAAATTTATGTTTGGGTTTCAAAAGTTGTTTTGAGCCAACTATGATGTAATAAAATGAAAAATAAAATGATTTTAAGTTGATTCGACCTTAGAGGCTAAGTTTCTGGAACCTTCCCAGGTGGTGAAAAATTGCTTATTTAAGGAAGGCCCGTAGTGTTGTGTAGGGTAGTTCAGAGCAGTTCAGAGTAGTTCTGGGTAATAATTCGAGGCTTTGTCCTACAAAATATTGTAAGGGAAATGACCATGTGGCTTTGCATATTGTAATTCTAAAATTTGTAATTCCACATTTGTGGAGATAATAAGAAACCCATTTTCTATTCTTGTAAATTGTTGTTGTTTCTCTATTTATGTTATGTGTTTGTGGTATTAAGGGGAGAACCCTTCATCAAAGATGCACAAGGCATTATATGGACTAGAGAAAGTTCTGAAAGAATGAGATGAAAGACTGCATTCTTATCTCATAATAATTGGATTTGTTAGAACAAGTGACAACAACAATTTGTATTTGAAATGTGAAAGTGATGATAAGATTTGTATTGCTGAAAATTTTGTTGATGATATAATATTTGGAGGAAATGATACTTTATGTAAGTCTTTCACTGATGAAATGAGAAAAGAGTTTCAAATGTCAATGTTTAAAGAGATCAAATTCCTTCTTGGTTTGCAAATACAATAATTGAAGGAAGGCATTTATATCACACAAGTAAAGTACACCAAACAAGTCTTAAAGACATTCAGTATGTAAGATTCAAAACCAGTTGGTACACCTATGGTAACCAAATACAAGATAACTAAGGATGACAATTCAACAAAGGTAAATCAAACCTTATATAGACCAATGATTACAAATTTGATATATGTTGTGCACAGTAGACCAGATATTGCACATGTTGTTGGAATTATGGCTAGATTTTCTTCTAATCCTAAGAGTCACACATAACTGTTGTGAAAAGAATCTTGAGATATTTGAAAAATACTAAAAATTATAGATTGCAGTATACGAAGACAATTTTAAACTAAGAGTTTACACTGACACTGATTGGGTTGGAAACATTGATGATACAAAAAGAACTATTGGTGGAGCATTCTTTTTAGGAGAAAGATTAATAACATAGATAATTAAGAAATAAGGATGCATTTATCAGTCCACTACTGAAGCAAAATATGTTGTTGCTACTGCTAATTGTTCAAATATTGCATGGATAGAGAAATTATTGGAAGGTATGAATCAGGAGATCACTAATCCAATGACAATCTATTGTGAAAATAAATGTGCTATTAATATTTCAAAGAATCCAGTGATGCATGCAAAGACAAAGCACATATCAATTATGTATCACTACTTGAGGGAGAAAGGTCAAGGAAAACAAGACAAATTGGAATATGTGAAGTCACAAGAGCAACTTGTTGATATCTTTACAAAAACCTTACTGAAGGATACATTTGAATATTTGAGAAGTAGACTTGGGGTCCACCCCTTGTCTAACAGTCACTAAGGTGATATGGGGTTGCATTGACCTGTACTTTGTTAGAAGATATAATGACGTTGATGCATGATGCTCACACTTTGGGATTTATAAGGTTGTGAAGAAGAAGAAGAAGAAGAAGAAGGAAGACAAACTGAAATTATATATTTGTACATGCAAGGTACAACAATTTGAACTGACCAATAGAGATACTGATTTGGCTACTGAGGAGCTAATTATCTTTGGCATTGTTGTCAAAGGGTGAGAGATTCCATGAAATATTTAGAAAAAGAGAGATATTACATGAAATTTTTTGATAGAGATTTACAGGGAGAGAATGATTTAGAGGGAGAGAGACAATCAAGAAACATTGGGGAGAAGATACATGAAATATCAGTTATAAGTGAAGCTAACCAAAGAAAGTTTCTATTCAATTGATGTTGTGGAGTACTTAAACATATTAAATGTATTATTGAGTCACATCATATGTACAGATTTGTAGACATTTAAGATGTTTGGTATTCTATGACATATTTCATATTGTGTTTATGTTGTCATCAATGCCAAAGGGAGAGATTGAAAGACTAAAACTGATTGACTAATGTGAAAATGATCACCGAGCTAAAAAGGTATATGTGAGGCATTAAATTAGTTATTATATTGTCATTGATGTGAACTAGTTTTGACTCTACTTATCATGATAGTTGCAAACATCTAAAGAAGGTAATAATGGTAAAGGAATGAGATATTAACATGCAGATGAGATGTATGAGTAAATTATGAGTATGGTATTCATTTGGTAACTTATTTATGAGTCTATTACATCATGATAGTGATTTTATTATATTACATGATTCTGTTAAGAATTGAATATCAAGAATGAACAAGTTTATGTGGTTGGCAAATGAATAACTTAGTATACAACAAGTTGACATAGTGTACACCAAGTAAGTGTAGTGTATACTGAGTATAGTATTAATCTAGTAAGAAATCACTCACACATCATAGTATTGATCGAGTAAAAGAAATAATACAGAACATGTGATTGCTAACTTAAGATGATGAGCTAGACAGATATGGACTATTTGGAGGTTAAAGATAAAGTTTTTATGAAGATGTACGGCTGAAAAAATTCAAGAAAGATCAGATGATGAAGATTGAAATGTGTTTAAGGCACAAGTTTTGAGGAAGGTTGAAGTGGAAAAATCAATGATGGAGATTAAGAGGCAAAATCTACGGTTGAGAAGAAAAAGGTTTATCATGTCTATAAAAGGAGGCAAGAGATTCATAATGAATAATGCATGTGAGGAGAATATTGCATTCATGCAAAGCTAGTCATCTATAGGTTAAAGTGAGAACTGAGCAATTTTGGAGACTACACTGAGTGTAAGAGAAAGGGGACAACCGAGAAGAATAGAGTTGGAGGATACGAGGAAGTTGAAAATATTATGATGGCCAAAGTATTTTGAGGTTAGCATAGATCTAAAAATATTCAAAGGAAGCTATATTTGAATCAGATCATTGACTATTGCATTCTAACCATTGCTATAGATAAAATCTCTTAACTAAGTGGGACTTAATAGTCTTTATTTATTTCATTATGACATTCAATGAATGTTGAATTTTTTGTTTTTGACCCCAAGTGAATGTTTGGTCACAAGCAACTATTAGTGATAAATCCTATAACAAGGTCACACCTTACAATGTGTTTTGTAACCTTTAACAGGGTTGGCTCTTAACTGAGCTAACTTTAGAAGAGAAATTATTTTGGGTAATGGTGCCAGGTGGTTTTCCCCCTAACAAGGTTTCCATGTTAAAAATCAAGTTTTATATGTGTATGGATGTGATGATTTTTTATTTTAATTTACATATTATAATTATTGGTTTGATCGGTATATACTAGTTAATTTTACTAGTAATTAGTTAATGAACAGAAAGGCACAAACACATTTTTACTGATTTATTTAATGTTTAGTTGAAGGATTTTTTTTATACATCTGAGAGTGTTTGGGACTGTACGATAACTGGACTTAACTGATTCACCCCCCCTCTCAGTTACCTAACAAAAACCCATTTTCCTGAATCTATCTATTGTTAGAGGTTTATGTTGAAGAGATAACTAGGTAAAGAATCCATCCTTTGGGAGGCATTTTTGGTCCCAACATAATTTTATTGGTAGTGTAGTTTTAGACCTCTTATTGATCTTCATTATTATATTGTAGTCATCTTTTGTATTGTACTCACCATTCTTTGATCTGTCCCATACTAGGTGATGTTTATGACTATTAAAAGCCATAATTCTATTTTTAAGAAGATCCTTTAATTTATTTTTGTCCTCTTCTGGAATATCTTCATCCTCAAAATCTTGTCATTTCCAACCTTTTCCACTATTGGTTGGGGATATGTAGCTCTTTACTGACTTCCCTTTTTCTTCTTCTAGGAGATTCTTAGTTGCCTCAAAATTGTGTATTTCCTCTATGGCCTTATAATTGCCCCATGATTTTAACCAAAATAGAGTTTCCTTCCCTATGCCTAAATTCCACGTAAGTCTCTCCATAATAATGTATCGACAATTCCAGATTTGTGATCCTCTTGGTGCATTGTTTTCCTAAATATGTTGATAGGGTTACTTTCACAAAGATAAATTTGTGTATTTAAACTTTGGCCCATTTTTTATGAGGATCTCTAAACATCGTCTAAACTAGTTTTTCCCCAAGGGGAACGCCTTGATCCTTGATATTTTTCAAGCCACCCCTCCTTCATCCCTTTGAAAATAAACCTTATCCCAAGACAAAAGTGAAATTTTCTTTCTATCTCATGAGCCTTTCTAGAAGAAGGTTCTAAGATGCTTGTTAATATCTTCCCTCTTCTTGGTTGGAAGACTAATACAAGATAATTGGTAAATTGGCATTGTGGAAAGGACCGACTTGACCATAGTTTCTCTTCCTACTGAGGACAACCACTTTCCTTTCCATGAGTACATTTTTTTCTTAATCTTATCTTGTGTTTGATCTCATAGATTTGTTGTTTTGTTTCCTCTTTACTGTAGTAGACCCAAATATTCACTAACTAGGTCAGCCACCACCTTAAATATGACCTTATACATTTGAATTTCATCATTACAATTCATTCCCCCTCAATACTTGAACCCTAAAATATGTTACAAATTTTCAATTACAATTTTAAGTCCATCTCACAATCAAACCTTTGACTTTAAATTTAATTCCATTGCACATTTGATTTAAATAAAGAATAGTAAGTTTTTTTGACTTTTTCAACATGCTTCCAACACTTGATTAAATCTAATCACCTTGAAAGATGTAACATCAAATAATCATTATAAATGCATTATAATATGATGTGACCTTCATACTTGAATTGTGAAAACATCCTCACATCATCACCATTCATCAATCTAACCTCACCTATTCAAACCTATCCAACTATTTCATAGAGTAATCTTCTTTCAACTAAAATGATATCTTGCAATATTCCAATCACCTTGTGATTATAATAGAAATAGATTATACTTTTCAAGAAAAATATATCATGACCACAACACTTAGACCCACAATGATTTGATAAATCCATCAAATCATTCATCCTCTATCACTTTCTATTCTTCCTATTCCTTTGTTTCCCTTCAATTGATCATAATTCTCTCCATCCTTATTTCTAGCACATGTGATCATACACACTACATCTAGAGACATCACTCAATCTCCCATAAGAATCACACACTCAAATTCCTTCACAAAATCAGCTCACATTGGATTCAATAAATTAAACACTTATCCTCTCACTGTCAACCAACATAATACTTAGTTGACATCAATTAAAGCATCATAACTGATCCTCATGTCATCAAACCTATACTAATCAATGCTCAACAATCTCTACAAAATTTTTGCATCAATTATGCCAACAAGATGTTCTTTACTTGAAGGGAAAAAAACATTATTTCTTTTCCATATCCTTTTGTGGCTTACTTGAATTTTTTAGCATTCCTTCATTGGTGTTCATGGTTTCATGTATCCTATCATCCTCATTTTTAATATTCTATCTTATATTGTTGTTGTAGTCTCTATTATTCTTGAAACAGGATGGATACACTATTCTCAAATCTATGTAGTCCTTGAGATATATGTCCATCTACCATCAACCGAATCCTACTTGAATTGATTCAACAACTTAATCAAAGTGGGTGCATGCAATTATGAAAGCTCATTCCTTGGAAGGAAAGTTGACATAATTAGCCTTGTAGTATACTAATGTAAATATTCTATTTTTGTTTCCTTTTACAAGTGATTGAGAATCTCCTCTATCTATTATTTTCCTCTTCTTAAGTGTTCATTGATTTATCACTAACTTCATGTCGACTACCTCAACAAGAAATTTATCTCTATATGTGCATTTCTCGTTCCATCACCACGTGTCATGATTCTCTCAATATTGTTTTAGGATCACCATTCTCTGATACATATAAAAATAACTAATCCAATTTGATAATAAATATGTAATGATAGTTAAAATGAAGTTTCCCTACATGAGAAAACACACACCCGAGATGTGTACACTCCACATGTCATTGATACCTACACACCACACACTACACCTTATACATCACACACTGGACAACAAGAACCATACATCACATGATTCCACTCACATTGTACACTAGACACCACATAACTACATATCACATTTTGTACTACGCATACCGCACACCACACACCACACACTACACATTATATACTAGATACTGTAGACCATACACTACACAACACACATCATACTCCCTACACTACACACCACACCTACATAATACACACTGCATGACTGAACTCTTCACATTATATGATAATCCTCCACACTCTACACTCCATACAATGCATGAATAAACTTTTCATGCCATATACCACACACCTGAAACTAAACACCACACTTTGTTCTCTTCACTATGCACTCTGCAATCCACACAATGCACACATTATAAAACACACTGCATGAACCACCATACCTTTTTGATATATTCACTATGTATGACCACTCACTCAATGTACTCATATTGTACATCACCTATTAATATACTGGCATCAGATGACAATTGAGCACTTTAATATGTTAATTAATATCATCATTGTATTTTCATTTCAATGTCATTATTATAGTTGGTTAAATATTCATATCTCTATGCTCAAAGACCTAAGCCCTTAAATCCAAACCATAAGCTTTAAACCCTAATCTAGTATCAAAACATTATATCACAAACCCTTATCCCTTAATGCTCTCCCCTTTCTTTCTCTAACCAAAAATACCTTAGCCCTATACCCTAAACCCTTAGCTCTTTCTATATCTCTACCTCCATCTCTCTCTCAATAGTAAAATCCTTTTCACTCTCTCATTCTCTCACTTTATCCCTCTCTATGCTCAAATCCCCAAATCATGAACTAAAAACCATAAACTCTCTCTCTCTCTCTCTCTCTCTCTCTCACACACACACACACACACACACATTTAAATAAAGAGGTAGGTAGGGTGGGAGGTAGAGGTAGAGGTAGAGATCTAGGGTTTTAATGAGAGGTAACTATTGGTAGCGAGAGATAGTTCAAGGGGGGAAAATTTTATACATACATACGTACATAGAATTCCTCTCTTTTTTTTAGCCTATCCGCAAAGGCTTTAAAATAATAATAACCTTTCTATGTTATCATAATTAAATAACTCTTCAATCTTTTCTAATTCTTGAAATCATCAAATATCCATGATCCACAATGATTAAGGGTGCTTCTCTTAATACCACAAAAACATAACAAAAATAGAGACACAACAACAATTTGCAACAATAAAAATGGGCTTCTTATTATCTCCAAAAATGTATAATTACAATAAGAAAATCCACATGGGCATTTTTCCTTACAATATTCTATAAGACAAAGCCTCAAATAACTACCTAGAACTACCCTAGAAAACACTAGGGGCCTTCCTTATATAGGCAATTTTTCACCACCCGAGAAGGTTTTAAAATTTAAGCCATTAAGGCTGACCACCCCTAGAATTATTTTATTTTTCATTAGGGTTGGCTCAAAATAGTTACAAATTATATTTTAAGTAGCCAATATTTCAGAGGCCACAACTAGCTATGTGCAGGATCATGGTATGCCAAACTAGGCACTTAAGTGGCAATGAAAATTTAGAAAATCAGGTTTATGAAGGTTGACATAAAAAATTGAAGAAGTTATAAATATTATATAAATAAATATGTAAGAAGAGAATCTGTAAAAAAAAATGAATTTAGTTTATAAGATAGTAGTACGAAAAGTTCAGGAAAAAATAAGAAGTAGGTGTATGTATGACCACCTTAAACACAATCAAATGATAATTTTTTTTTACAAGATTGTAGATATAAGTAGTAGACTCATGTCTGGATGTCACACATAGTTTTTTGTAATTTATTTCCAATTAAATAATTAATTATGATTGTTCTTCTACAACTTTCCCAGAATACAAAAAATCTCATGTTTGACCATGTTAACTTAGTCTAAACTTTATCAAATTGAAATTTTTTTAAATTTATCTTGTATTAGTAAAATCATAAAATGTGACATATGTTTTGGATTTCAAAAATGTTATACAGTATGAAAGCTATAGCTATTTTTCAATAATTCTATCAACTGGGACTAGAAAGATAACAAATAGGTGTATGTCTGACCACATTAAACAAAATCAAATGATAATATTTTTTTATAATATTCTAGATAAAAGTGGTAGAATCATGTTTGGATGTGATGTATATTTTTTTGTATTTTTTCCAAGTAATAATTAATTATGATTTCTCTTCTATAAATTTTCCTGAATATAAAAACTCTCGTCTCTAACCACCTCAATCTAAACTTCATCAAATTGAAAGAATTTTTTATTATTATTTTATTAGGTGAAGCATAGAATGTGATGAATATTTCAAATTTCAAAAATGTTATATTGTTTAAAATTTATAGTTGTTTTTCATAGAGTCTATCAATGATGACTTCTTTTTCACATTGCCACTTTTTGGCATACCATGATCCTGCACATACCCAACTTTTAAACCATAGCTTCCTTTGGCTATTATAACCACTTTTTAGAAATGGTAGGTCCCGATCTACATTACTTGATTTGTGCAAGCTCTAGTTACCTGAAGTTTGATCTCATTCTAGAGCCTCTAAAGCCTTTAAAATTGAGCTCAAATATTTTGTACCAAAAAACTTCAATAACTTCACCAATACAGATGATATGGTAATGAAACTCAATTGGTAGACTGATATGACTAAGATGAATCTCCACCTATGAAATCATAACAGTCTGAGCTCATATGACCAACTTACTAAAAATAGTAAGTTTCCATAAAGAGTAGCTCTACATGAGATAACCCTTATTGAAAAGAAACCAGAAATATGTCTAGGTGATGCAAGGTTTTCCTTAAAACCTAGGATGCTCATGCATCACACAATATCTTAAATTTCATGCTTTTTCTAAACCAAATTTTGTGTTACCATAACCTATATATTAAAAAAAACTAATCAATTTATTTTTCTTTCTACATAGACATTGCATGCGAATTCAAGAATAAGTAATTTATATTGATTCCTCTTATCAATAGCTCCCTTCAACACTTTTTACATAAATGATTACTTTCAATTAAATCAATGGTCAATTAGTTCAATATCACTTTCCATTGTACTATTCATGAAGAATATGGATGTTGCAACACTTTGCGCAAGCTATTTTTGAACACAAATAGTATTTATTATTTAGAATTACTTGATTTATAGAAGGTATTAAATTAGAGAAACTTTACAACATCAAAAACTATGGCCATGCAGGCATGCTTGTAAATTTTTCATTTATTACTCATCTTTGATTCATTATTTCTTATGTTCAAACTTTATGTCCTACACTTTACATGATATGGAACTCACTAAAAACTGAACATAAGGAAATGTACACATTTTTCACTCGAAAGTTACAATTTATTATTGTGCTATGAGGACATTTTCTTAAACATTGGAGAATAAAGGTCCTATATTTGTGCACAAATAATTTTTTTTTAAACATTTCCAAAACTCATAACAACTAAAAAATGTGTACCTAAATTTCTACTTTTAACTAAAAAATGTGTTACTTGTTCTTTGAGCAATTTTTGTCACCCTTACAATATTTATTTATTAATATTAGAAAAATATACTTTTATTTCTTATTTAAAACTTCCAAGCGTGTTCATAAACCAGCTCAAATATTTAGACCCACTTATCATCAATGTTGAATTAGCAATTTCTATTCAACTATGGCTTCCACTCACTACTACCATCTACATTCACAATGGTGCAACCCAAGTGTATTGAACACATACTTCTATATTTCATTAATTTTTTATAGTGTCCTTATGTTAAACATGTCTCTTTCTTCTCTATAATTGGTTTGCATGTAAGGGTTCACTTTTCATTTTTCTTCATTTTCTAAATTATCTCTAATTATTATCCACTTCATCAACAAATACAAGTGGTTAAGCATAAAATATCCCCAATTTCTGAAGAATACAAGGTATCTTTCTCCACACCAATGCTCATCTCAAGTACACATGTCTATCTTTATAATTTGCATTTATGCCATTTATGTATTTCTACACTTCAACTTGAGCATTACACACACACACACACACACACACACACACAGATATATATATATATATATATATATATATATATATATATATATATATATATATATATATATATATATAGATATATAGATATATATATAGATATATATATATATATATATATATATATATATATATATATATATATATATATATATATATATATATATATATATATATATATATATATATATATATATATATATATATATATATATATATATATATATATATATATATATATATATATATATATATATATATATATATATATATATATATATATATATAGACATACACATACACATACACATACACATACACATACACATATACATATATACATATATTTTTTTATTTTAGTTTCATTATAGATAAAGATATAGGTATAGATATAGATATAGGTATAGATATAGGTATGGATATAGATATAGATATGGGTATAGATATAGATATAGATACATATACATAGACATAGACATAGACATAGACATAGACATAGACATAGACATAGACATAGACATAGGAATAGACGTAGACATAGATGTAGACATATACATAGACATAGGCATAGACGTAGACATAGACGTAGACATAGACATAGACATAGAGTTAGACATAGACATAGATATAGACATAGACATAGACAGACATAGACATAGACATAGACATAGACATAGACATAGATATAGATGTAGAACCCAATTTTCCCTCACTCCCAAGGAACCAAAAATAAATGCCACCCATATAAAGCACCAAAATACATATTCTACCAAATGAATCTCTACCTTTAAAAGAGAAACTCTCACCTTAATAGGAATTGTATGAGAAGAAGAGAGAAGCAAGATGAGGCTAACTTTCATCACTCTAGACCAAAATAAAACCCCATCTTAATAGGGTGCACTTCACTTTCAAAGATACCTTGTGAGGAAGAACCCACCAACAAAAATAATTAAGGAAGCATCAAGATTCAACCATAGAAAGAGAAACCCAAAAACCCCAATAAAACCTTAAGAAAAACTCAAAAAATGACTAAAGAAGCCCTTGGAAACTAACAACTGGTAGATCACTACATCGCTACCATGGATCATACTAATGTTGGCAATTTTGTTGGATCAAGAACTAACATAGACATTGTTAGGATCTTTGCTAAAAAGGAATGGGACTTTGAGGGTCATGTTCAGGTCACAACCATGGTGAAGGGTTTTTTGTCTTTTGAGTTCTCCTGTAAAGAAGATCTGGACAAAATCCTTTGTGCTAGAACCTTGGCCATAGGAAAGGCCACTCTGGCACTACAAAAATGGACCCCCAAGCTAGATCTAAATGAATCCTTCTTCGTCCAAGCCCTGATGTGGGAAAGACTACTGGAGCTCCCATTAGAGTTCTAGTATGAATATGTTTTTGATGGGATAGCTAAATCCTTTGGTACTCTTCTCTCCATAGACCCAGTGACTATGGCTAGGAGATGCCTCACCTATGCAAGGATTTTCATAGGAGTGGAAGAAGACCAGGAAATGCCAGAAATCATTAAGCTCTAATCCAAACTAGGTAAATGAGTGTAGAAACTTGAATATGAAAGCATTCCCTTTGCCTGCTTCCATTGCAAGATAGTGGGACATAGAGAAAGTTCTTGTCCCACTTTCTTGAGTAAGGAGAAAGATAGGAAAGCTAGGCTGGCTCAAAAAAGGAACACTAATGGAAGAAAACATAGCCTAGAATAGGGAGAGCCAACAAGAGAGATAACAATCCCTCTGAAAGGCACTGAGGCCAAAAATCAAAGAATTTGGAAGATAAAAGAACAAGCTGAGACCATTCTCGAAGACCATGAAATCAAGGTTGAGAAGGAAACCAAGGCAAAGGAGGAGCTGTCAAATGTACAGCTTGTAGACCATGATACCAAGGCTGAGAAGGATACCACATAAGAGGAGGCAAAACCTGATCACCAGCCTGAAACCAAAGAAACATGTGGTGAACCTCCCTTCTGGAGGGAATAGAAATGGAAATTTCTATCCAGCAAGAAACCTTAGAGGAAAAAAAAACTATTGTCCTAACTGAGGGTGGTGACTCGTGCCCTAGTAACACTTTTGGTTCCTTTGTTCCAAACTTCCAGGACTCCACACTTGAAGAAGGCCTTTCCAACCCAATTCTGAGCTTGGCGAGAGGCACACCCTTTCAAGATTCCCAATCCTTCCCTATAATGTAGGACTCAAGGAAGTATCAAAAAATGGAAGATCTTATGGCCACAGCTTCCCCTAGCCAATTCATAAAAATGGAAGATCTCTTTACCAAGTACAAAGAAGAGAAGGAGAGCTAGATCACTGTCCATTATAAGAAGAAATCCAATAGTAGAGACCCATTTCCTATCTCCCCACCAGCTACTAGAAGAAGAAACAAAGTAGAAGCAGGAGTCAAACCAAAAACCCTAGGAAAGAAGAGGACTAGCCAGATCAGGCAAGAAGAAGCCAGCAAGAACACTGTGGATGGGACACAGAAGATCATCCTTACAACCTGCACCTCCAATAAGAAATGAAAGTCATCTCCTAGAACGTACATGGGCTAAATAGCTCACATAAGAAAGATTCTATAATAAACATGATAAGGGATCAAAAACCTGATATTTTCTTAATCTAGGAAACTAAGATGCAAAAGGACAAGATTGAGTACCTCAGATTTTGTCAAACCATGAAAAACAAAGAAACCAGTTTAGATGGTACCTCTGGAGGTCTCATGACTTTGTGGAATTCAAACCATCTTAGAGCCGAAGTCATCTACGAAGGAGGTAACTTACTTCTTATGCAATTTACTAAAATAAAAGATAATGAAAGTTGGTTTATATTCAACATTTATGCTCCAAACTCCAAAAAAGATAGAAAGGTCTACTGGAACAAGATCAGAATGTCCCTGGCCTCCTTTAATCCATCTAAGGGCATTATCATGGGGGATTTCAACACTCCCCTAAAAGAAGGGGAAAAAAAGGGAGGGATCTCACTTGAAATGAAAAGAAGGGAAGACTTAATGGACTTCATCAATGACCATGATCTTCTTGACATTGACCTCCAAGGAGTTGAATTCACCTGGTCCAATAGGCATGTTGGTAAGGATTGTATCCAAGTCTGGCTGGACCCTGCCCTAATTTCTCTGGATTGGTTGAACCTCTACACTCTCAACCTCTCAGCTTTGGCTTGGGCTAGTTCTGACCACTCCCCTATCTCTCTTTCCTTGGACCAAATAGCTAAGAAAAGGAACTTCCCCTTTACATTTTTTAAAAATGTGGACTTCCCACCTTAATTTGCTAAACAAAATCAATGAATGGTGGAACATAGATGTCGAGGGCATTGCTATGTTTAGAGTGGTGAAAAAGCTAAGGAATGTCAAATTCAATGTCAAAATTTGGAACAAAGATGAATTTGGTCATATCTTTACCTCCAAAGACAAGACTCTTAAAGACCTAAATCTTATTCAAGAAGAAATCCAAATTTAGGGGTATGATGAAGAAATATTGAACATGGATAAATCTATCCTTTCTAACTATCATAACATTATTGGGCATGAGGAAGCTTTTTGGAAGCAAATATCATGGTCCATATGGCTAAGGGAAGGAGATCAAAACACTCAGTTCTTTCACCTTTCCACTATGAGACACATAGCTGCTAATAGGATAAGCAACATAAAGAAGGGAGATCAAGCCCTCAAGGAGGACAAGGATATAGAGAAAGAAGCTATTGCCTACTTTTTATCTCTCCTTTCCAAAGATCATGAGCTTTCTAAGGAAGATCAGGTTAAACTCCTCAACAACATACCAAAACTTATTATAGATAGCCATAATAAATCATTATGTTCTATTCTGGACATGATAGAAGTCAAGAGAGCCTTGGACTCTCTTCCTAGAGACAAAGCCCCTGGACCCAATGGCTTCCCTATGTTATTTTATCATCAATTCTGGGATGTGGTGAAAGAAGATGTGGTCAAGGTGGTGTAGGAATTTTTTGGTTCTAAAAACCTCCTTAAAGAGCTCAATGATACTTTCCTAGTGCTAATTCCTAGGTCTACTGGAGAAGATTCTTTCAAGAAATTCAGACCCATCAGCCTCTGGAACTCTCTCTTAAAGATTATTTCTAAGGTCATTACTTCTAGGATTCTCAAAGTCCTTCCCTCCCTAATTTTGTAGCACTAATCAAGCTTTGTGCTAGGTAGATAGATTCTAGACTCAATTATGATGGTGCATGAAGTTATTCACTCCTTAGAAGTGGGGAAAAGGGAAGGTTTTATTCTCAAGCTTGACCTTTCAAAGGCTTATGATAGGGCAGATTGGCAATTTCTCCTCAGAGTCCTCGAAGCCCTTGGATTCAATGCCCAAACTTGCAAGATTCTTCAACAAATTATCTCTACCCCTTCTCTGGTGATAATGATTAATGGCTCCCTATCCTCCTTTTTCAACCCTACCAGGGGCCTAAGGCAAGGGGACCCCCTTTCTTTGATTCTCTTCATAATCCTTGTTGAGTGCCTTGGTAGACTCATTTCTACTTCTAAAAGGGAGGGGAACCTGAAAGGCATCAATCCCTCTTTAGGTACCAATGTTTTTACGCACCAGCAATTTGTGGATGAAACCATCCTTGGAAGAGAAGAAAAAGTGGTGAAGGATCTCCTAAATGATTACATTAGAGCCACTAGTCAACTCATCAACTGGAATAAAAGCTCCATCTTTTTTGTCAATACCCTAGAGGGAAGACAAGAAAATTGCTAATATTCTAGGTTGTGGTATCAACACCTTTCCTTCCTCTTACCTAGGCTTGCCCTTATGAATCAAAGCTCTAGAACCCTATTGGAATAAAATTATTGATAGATTCAATAGGAAGCTAGTTGGCTGGAAAGGGGTCTCCCTCAGCCAGGCCGAAAAGATCTAGCTGGTCAAATCTACTTTACAAAATCTCCCAACCTATGCTCTCAGCCTCTTCTCCATTCTTGCTAAAGTTGTAGAGATTATGGAAATAATTTAGAGTAAATTCCTTTGGTCTAGCTTAGAGGAATAGAAGCACATCCCTCCCATAGCCTGGGAGAAATTTTGTTGCCCTAAAAAAGATGGTGGTCTTGGAATAAGGAATTTAAGACTGTTTAACAAAGCTCTTCAAGCCAAACATATATGGATTGTAGTGCCCCACCAGGGAACCCAAGAGAACATAACCTAAACATGCAACTAAGTTTGCAGAGAATTTTTTTTTTTAAAGTTAACAATCAATAACATCAAAGTGTCATAATGCAAAAGCAAAGCATACCAATAAACAACTAACACAGATTACAACTCTCAAGGGTTCCTTGACGTAGAAAATGAAAGAGTTAATTAATTAATTTAGATAAGATAAAGAATACAAATATGAATCCCAAGATTACAACTGCATGATAAATATAAAAACATAAATAAAGGGTAACATAAATACAATTGGTACCATAGGGTAACCATAATAATTCTACATCCACTACACATGTCATAGGGTATGTAATACAATAATTGAAAAGAAGTACAATAGGACATCTCTGAATATCTGAAACAATGATACAAGATCACAAGAAGAAAGAAGAACAGGAACACATCTTCAACAATGAAGATCAAGATAGAACAACTACCAAAAGGATCATCTAGCCTCAATGCACGAATGTCAAAATCTCAAATGGTTAAAAAATCACTACCACTTGACCTCATGAACCTAAACAGTCCACTCCCACTGTGCTGAGGAGATAACATCAGATCCCACTCGGATAAAAATCAATAATAAAAATCAAGGAAGAGCTCCTGAAAGCTTCTAACTCAAAGGTACAAGAAGTACAACAAGGTATAACATACTCGACCAGAGGCAACCAATACACGTAGGAAACCTAAGATGCATACAGGAAGTGTAATCACACAAGCCAACTTGAAGGTTATCCTGGTAGTCTCTTCAGACCCCAGTGCCCTAGTGAGTCTATGTGGTCTTAGTAACCTCTTGTGTAGACAAGGTACTAACTATGCCATATCTATTCCATAAAGGTAGCAAGCATCATCTCACTCCAATCCTAGTCAAACTCAATCGGGAACTCAGGCATGGGCGAGGCTCATAATATCTTATTAGGTTCATTTTAAATTCCCAATGTTTATTAATTATCACTTATTAAACTACTTGTAATGGGATCTCCTGGTAGCCACTTCCGGGATCCGACACCAATTACAAGCCACTTCCTACTATACACTCAAATGACCTATCCTAGGGTTTCACAAGATCAAAAAGAACTTTGAGTTATCACAACTCA
>BSBK01006289.1:400000-507500 GCA_027943335.1 Chamaecyparis obtusa | reverse complement strand
CTGTTAGGTGGGTCTGATGCCAGGTCAAGGTGATGTGCTCATTTTTAATTGGTCGATGCAAAGAGGAAATTAGTGGGGCCAGTGCTGCATGTTGCCGATTTGCTCAAATATGATAGGTTGTCGTGTGCTGACAGAGATTTCCAAGTGGGTCCGTTTGTCAGAAGGGTTTATAGCTTAAATAGATCTACAGTGGGTGTATAATCTGAAAGAATATTTGGGGGTCATGAGATAATGCACCCCCCGTTAGATTGGAATCTCAGTTTGAGTGGGTCCATTGTTAGAGCTTGCCGAGGTGTATGTCTAGAGAGCAGTCAAGGGCAAATAAAAGATTGCCGAGTGGTGAATGGGCCCAGGATGAGAAAGTACTCCGTGAATTAGGGACTAAAGAGCTTCTTAGGTTTTCCAAACTTAACTAGGGTCAACTAAAGGTTTGGACAACTCTGTGACTGAAAGGAAAGGTAACCCGAGGTGGACTTGGGGTTAATCTTGCAGACAATGGTTCCTGGGTAAATAAGAGGATCTGAATGTCATGTTTTAAAAGAGAATTAAGGTTTAAACATCAGAAATCGATAGAAGAGAAAGTCTGGCACCACCCGGTTAGCCATTAATATTTAAATTTTAAATATCTCTCTGCAAGGTTTTTGCTAGGTTTTGATCCAATGGTCAGTTGAGACAAAATGGGTAGCTAAAAATTTATGTTTCAAGGATGTTTACAATTGAGGAAGATGATGATAGACATCTGGGCAGCCATCATTGGTCATTTCTTGTTTTCCAAGAGTACTAGATTAGTGCATTCATGGTGAGACTTTGTGAAAAGAGGTAGATGAGTCTGGGTTGCTTGTCTGCAGGCTGATTATGAGGTATAGGGGAGGGGCACTCAAAGAATATCTAATCGGCTATGATGTTGCAGGGAATTATTTATGATCAAACTTGATAGAACTAGGGTTTATCATTTTTAAAAATTCTCTAACCCTACTTAGATTTTGGACCCTTGCCTGCATGCAAGGAAGGATGTATATATTGTATTTTTGGAGTTTTTGAGCTCGGAGTTGGATAATTGTAAAAAGAAATTCACTTTTCTTAAGAGTTATCTGTGGCACTTTTTCTACCCTCTGGCTCCTACAGTTGTAAATCTTTCATTGATGATTCAGATATTGCAAAGGTATTTTGTGACAATCCTTCATGTCCCTATGCTTCCTTGTCTAAATTATCTCTTATTGAATCAAACTGTATGATGTTTTCAGTGATATCTTAGGGTTCCTGATCCCTCTTATTTTCTATAACTGTGTGTGTTCTTGTGTTTGATCTTATTTAGATGTTTTTCTGGGTATACTTCAGCCCCCCTAATAGTCTTGTCTCATTCCTACACTGAGTTGCAGAAGTGAATGTCTATTTTCCGGTCATTGGTTGTGTCTTATGTTCAGGCCCTCCTATGAAACACTTATGCAAGCCTATTTAGTAAGTTGTGACCTACTAGACCTAAGCCTTTCATTGATTGTATTCCTCTATACTAAGATCCAAACCCTAATTTTGGTGTATCACCTAGTAGGTAGTTTGCTTTCAGTCATTTCCCTTTCTAAGCATTCTTTATATCCCTTTCCCTCCAAAAGTTTTACTTTCATGTCTAGAAGCAAATTAAGGTGATTATCCAAGAGGAACTAGCCTAGAACATGAAGGTCTCATCTTAGTTAGCATAGGTCCCACAACCTAGAGATGATTCCCATGTTATACTAGGTTATCAAGACTACAAGAGCTTGAAACAAGGGTGCAAACTTAGTGTATAACAATTCTGGCACGCCCAGTGGGACTGTAAAAAGATTAGATTAATGTTCAAAGGTGTTCTTGTTGGTTCATCTACAAAAGGAGAAAGAAGTTTAGTACACAAAGAATACTATTATAGGCTTAAGCTCAAGGATACCACACCTTGGTGCCAGTGTATAACAATTCTGGCATGCTCGGTGGGACTATAAAAAGATCAAATTAATGTTCAAAGGTGTTCTTGTTGGTTCATCTGCAAAAGGCTAAAGAAGTTCAGCACATAAGGAATACTAGTATAGGCTTAAGCTCAAGGATACCCCACCTTGGTGCCAGTGTATAACAATTCTAGCACGCCTGGTGGGACTACACAGGAAGTTCATTGTTTGAAAGATATGATATCTCTGATATATAGATTTCATAGTACAAATTTTTAGAAGTTATTTTATCAAGTATATCTGGTAACTCTACTGGTGTCAAAGATTTAGGCCAACCTTGTTTAAGGTTTGTGAGAAAGATTGAGACTAGAAGCTCAAAGCCTACTCAATTTTCAGAGTTGCCCTCAAAGAGAAGTCACAAAGGAAGGTCAACTCAAAGAACATCCCCTACAAGGAGAGTTCAATCAACACCTCCTGATACCTTAGAAAGGAGACCTTTTCCCTTTCAGTCCAGAAGAAGAGGTAGATCTCTAACTAGAGATCTAGAAGAAGATTCAAATCCAGCACCAAGTACAACTGATATAGTTGTCAATCTTTAGATTCCAACTCCTGCAATGGCTAGACAGTTTGCCTTTGCACCATTAAACCAAGGGATTCCATTAGCATTTTCTCAACATCATGATGTGCCCTTGGTGGCACTTAAGAGCATACCTGATTTCACAAGAGAAGGGCAAAAAACTATTTTTGAGCACATAAGAGATGTGACCACCATCTGCAGCATACACAACATTAATCAAGAAGATGTGGCCACAAAATTATTAGTAGCCTCTCTGAAGGGTAAGGCTCTTGAATGGTTTAGAACTCTAACTGATGGTTCTATTACTTCATGGGATGAATTAGGGGATGCATTAAGCAAGCATTTTGAGGATAAATCTGATAACTTGTCTCTAGTTGAGTAGTTAACAACTATTAAGAGAGACCCTCAAGAGAAAATGATAGATTACAATAGTAGATTCCTCAAAACATGGAATAGAATCCCAGTATCAGTAAGACCATCAGCTGACCATGCTTTCCTCTATTACTTGCAAAGCTTGAATGGTCAAATCTCTATCATGATCCAGTCTATGGGTGGTACTTCTTTAACCCAGGCTTTTGACATAGCTATCAAGGCTGAAAATTGTTTAATCCAAGCAGGCATGATTGCTAGAAGGCCTCCAATGCCCATTTTTCCTAGCCTTCAACCCATTGCACCAACACAAGTACCCCCATTTACCCCTATTCCTACTATATTGGAACCTCATGCTAGTCCTAGTGGTTAGGGGCTAACAGCTAGTTTCTCTCAAGAGCTACAAGAAATAAAGAATAGCCAACAAAGTAGTTAGCAAGAAATGACAAACTTGTTGCAGACCTTGACTAAAGAGGTCACAAATTTGAAGAAACAAGGTCAAGGAATAAAACCACCATTTCAGTCACAAGGCCAAGGTCCTAATCAAAAATATCAAAATCAATGATAGCCTTATCAGCAAAATAGGCCACCATACCAAGGAGGCTACCAAGGACAAAGACAAAGTTTTAATGAGAGACCATTCCAACCATATAACCCCGCACCTCTGAATTCTGCAAATCCAACAAGGGATATGGTTCCTAGTCAAAATAATATGGCTATGGATAATGAATGGTGTTTTCCTTGTAATCAACCTCACAACTAGGCTACATGTTCAAATGGATGGATGAACCAAGCTCTAATGGTTCAAAATGCCTCACAAGCTCAATCAAAGGCTTCATTTAGTGGTTAGTGCCTCAACAAGAATCAAAAGAGAATGAGACTGCTCTTTTCAATTGGGAGCAACTAGACATCAATGGAGTCAATGATGAGGTTGCTTTTGTTGCCTATACAAGAGCAAAGAGAAGAGCTCAAGAAATGGAAAGAGCAGATTCTAGTACTAAGGCCACTACATCTACAGAGCCACTGCAGCAAGTTACTCCCATCACACCTAAGGAGGTTCCTATCATTACAAGCAAAGAAGGCCAACATTCCAAAGAGGTGGAGCCCATCATAGTAAAGGCACAACAAAGAGTACACACTGTGACACCGTTTAACATTGTAGACAACATGAAGAAGGTGAATGTCACCATGTCCATGTGGGACTCTTTGGCTCTTCCAGGAAACAACCTAAAATTTTGAAGAAGGCCATGACAGAAGTAACAACTCCTCAACCTGCAAAAGAAGCTACAAAGCCAGTGTTGGTTAACACTGATCAAGAAAATGAGGCTCTAAGTAGCAACTCCAAAGGCAATGCCACACACGGTAGGAACTCAAAGCCTCTTCCCTTTTATGTATCTTTAATCATTGGAAAATCTTTAGTGCATAATTGTTAGGTAGATAGTGGGGCTACTAGCACTGTAATGCCCAAGAAAGTAGCTGACCAATTAGGACTAAAATATGAACCCTTCCAAAAGAAGGTTACCCAACTTGATGGATCCTTAGTCAATAATATAGGTGTGGCTAAGGATACCAGTTTAATCCTACATGCTAGTCCTAATTTCTCCATCCTCCTTGATATATATATCATAGATCTCCCTGCATTATTTTCTATATGTCTTTCAAGGGAGTTTACAGCCAAGATAGGAGGCTACCTATCTTCTGACTAGTCTCACATGCTATTTCATACAAGGTACGAGACCAAGGTCACCATTAGGTCAGAACCATTGGTAGCACACCATATAGAGCCATATGTGTCTAATGCCATTAATGTAAATTGCCCTATATTTGATAACAGTGACTTCCAAACCATCAGTGAAGAAAGCACAAAGATAGAAAGTATCCCTGATATTTTTCTAGATGAAAGAGCTTTAGAGGGCCAAGAAAATCTTATTTGAGATCTTGGTTTGGGAAGTTATTTGATATAAGAAAGTGGATCCATAGAGCCAAGCCATCTTAAGGAAGATACTGATTCAGAGAATCAGAATAATCAGGTTTGGGAGCTATTTTTTGATGGAGCTAGAAGTAGACATGGTTCTGGTGGCGGTGCTATGTTAGTGTCCCCAAAAGGAGAAAGGTATTACACTACCTTTAGATTCATTTTCTCCTGCACTAGCAATATTGTAGAGTATGAAAGTCTAGTCAATGGACTAGAATGGGCTAGAAAAAGAGGCCTTAAGGCCTTAAAAGTTTATGGTGACAGTGAGTTAGTTGTCAGCCAAGTAAGAGGGATAAGTGCAACAAAAAATGACACTTTGAAAGCATACAAGCATAGAGTTTGGGATGCAATTGAAGATTTCCATGCTTTCAATATTGCTGCTACCCCTAGGAAGCTAAATCAAAATGCAAATAGGTTAGCTGTTGTTGGATCTCAGTATGATATTCCAAATAGTGTTTAAAAAGAAATAGATCAATAGCATATCAAAGTGATTGTCAGACCCTCTATTCTTGATAATGATGTCAATTGGCAAGTGTTTGACAATGATGAACAAATTCTACAATTCTTGTTTGAAGAAGATGTTTTTTCAGAACACAATCAAGATAGGTTATCACAAAACTATGGTGATCAAGTGATACAACTTAAGTCTAATAAGATGCCTAGAGGTCATGTTACCTTGGAGACTATCTTCAACAAGCATGATGAAGTCAAGAGAAGCAAGGCTAGCCTAGTGGTCCAACAAGAACATTGTGTTGAATTAGAGTTGGAACAGGGTAAGGGCTTACAATTTGAAAAAGTAAACACTAAATTGAAAAAGCAAGCTTACACTCAGTTATTCAAAGAATTCATTGATGTTTTTGCATGGCAATATGAAGACCTCAAGGGTTTTGATCCTACCCTTTCCTAGCACACTATAGAATTAGAACCTAATGCCAAACTAGTGAGGTAGAAGCAAAGGTTTGTTAATCCCAAACTTGAGCCACTCATGCATAAAGAAGTACTCAAACTAATAGAAGGTGGTATCATCTACCCCATTAAGCATACTAGTTGGGTTTCCAACCTTGTTCCTATTAGGAAGAAGAATGGGGAGCTGAGGTTATGTGTTGACTTTAGGGATCTTAATAGGGGCTCTCTAAAAGAATGCCATCCACTACCCTCCATTGAACAAATCTTACAATGTGTCTCTGGATCTGAGAGATTTTCATTATTGGATGGCTATTCAGGATACAATCAGATCCTAGTAAATGAAGAGGATCAATATAAGACTACATTTACAACCAATTGGGGGACCATGGCTTATCAAAAGATGCCCTTTGGTTTGTCAAATACAGGTGCTACATTTCAAAAGGCAATGGATATGGCCTTTAAGAGCCTAATGTACAAGTTTGTGCTGGTCTACTTAGATGACATAACTGCCTATTCAAAGCATGTAGTAGATCACATCAAACATTTAAGGAAGATTTTTGAAAGGTGTAGAGAATTTGGGATATCTCTTAATCCGAAGAAATGTGTGTTTACAGTTCATGAAGGAAAATTGTTGGGATATGTAGTATCCAAGGAAGGAATTATAGTGGATCCTAAGAGAATTGCAGCTATCCTAGAGCTACCCTTACCTCATCATAAGAAAAGTCTCCAATCTTTCATAGGAAATATTAATTTTGTTAGGAGGTTCTTTCCTAACATTGCAGATTTACTCAAGCCCTTGATAGCCATGTTGAAGAAGAGTTCAACTTTTAGTTCGACCAAAGAAGGGAAAGTCAATTTCCAAGCTATCAAAGAAGCCTTAATAGAAGCCCCTGCTCTCCTGAATCCAAATTTTAGTAAGGATTTTATCCTTTATACTTATGGAGGTCATGATGCCATATCTACAATGCTGACCTGAGAAAATTCAGATGGATTGGAGCAGCCTATTGCTTTCTTTAGCAAAAGTTTAGAAGAATATGAACAGAGATACTCTTTTGTAGAGAAACATGTACTTGTTGTGGTAAAGAGCCTTAAAAAGTTTAGATATTTGTTGACCCATAGGAAGGTACACTTGAAAGTTACTCATCCAAGTGTCAAAGAATTTTTGCTTTCCAAGGACCTAAATGAGAAAAGAGCTTGTCGGATCACCAAGGTGATGGAATATGACATTGATATCCTAACTACCAAGCTAGTTAGAGGAAGAGGTCTTTGTGAGCATTTGGTAGAGGATGAAAGTTCAAAGAAATCAGAGAAAATAGATGCATCTCTGGTGGTGCATTTTGTAGAAGAACAAGCCAAGGCAACTAGTTGGTTGCCTAACATGATCAATTATTTGAAGACAGGACAATGTCCAGTAGGTTTGGATTCTACAAAAAGGAGGTATTATAGGTTACAATCTATTCCTTTTGTGCTTATAGATGAAGTTCTTTTCAGAAGGGATCACAGCGGTGTCCTCTTAAGATGCATAGATTTAGAAAAGGTAGGAGATGTCCTAATTGATTTTCATGATGGACCTTCTGGAGGTCACTTTTCTCCTAGGACTACTACTTTTAAAATCATGAGGGCTGGATACTACTGGCCATCTATCTTCAAGGATAGCCATGAGTATGTGAGAAATTGCATCAAGTGTGCCATGTTTGCAGGAAAAGAAAGGCTTGCAGCCTTACCCCTACAACCAGTCAGAATAGAGAAACCCTTCATGAAGTGGGGCATAGACTTCATTGGAATGATCAATCCTCCATCTAGTGCAGACCATAAATGGATAATTACTACAACTGGTTACTTCACTAGATGGACAGAAGCAATTGCATTAAAAGAAGCCAATGAGAGTGCTGTCTTAGGTTCTTATGATGATATTATTCATAGATTTGGCATTCCAGATTCAATAATTTCAAATAATGCATTGGCATTCACAGGCCTCAAAGTCTTAGAGTGGGCAGTCAAGAATGGCATCTATCTGAATACAAGTTCAAATTACTACCCCTAGGGCAATGGTTTGGCAGAATCAAAAAACAAGAATTTGATTAGGATAATCAAGAAGACTCTGCAAGATATTCAGAGGGATTGGCATACCAAACTGAAGTCTACCTTGTGGTTAGATAGAATCACTCCAAAGAGGATCATTGGGAATTCCCCTTATGTGCTAGTGTATGGCAAAGAGGCCAAGTTGTCTATCTTAGTTGAATTGCCAGCTTTGGACTTGGCTACTTAGTATGCCCTATTTGAAGAAGGAGACCCCTTACAGATCAGATATACTCAGCTGATGGAATTGGAAGAGATTAGAGACAAATCAATGTAGGATATGGAATTCCATCAGATTCAAAGAAAGAGGAATTTTGACAAAAGAGCCAGGGTCAGAAATTTCAAAGTTGGAGATGTAGTTCTCAAATGGGATGAATTCAGATCCAGACTTGGCAGGCATACAAAATTTGATTCATTTTGGGGTGGACCATTTGTAATCATAGAGTGTAAGGGGTCTAATTCTTTTCAACTATCAACTCTTGAAGGAGTTGCCTTGCCAATCTCAGTCAATGAATTCCTCTTGAAGCCCTGCTTTGAGGTTAATCCCTCTATGTAATTCTTGCAAATATGTTTTTCCCCTATTTTCTTTCCCTATTTTCTAGGTAAGTTTCCTACTTTTCAAGAAGTCCTCATGTAGCTTTGCCCTCCTATTTTATTCCTACCTCTCTGAGAGAATTTTGAGTTTTGATGACCCCATGCCCAATGGATTGTTTTAAGGCCATTGGTTTTCAATGTCTAGTAGGCTGACATCCAGCAGAAATCTCCAAAATGTTACCCTGACTTTTCATGTCCCATGTAAAATTTGGCCAATTCCCATCTCAGAGTTTGTATTTTTATCCTTCTAGGTGCTCTGCAAAATTTCATGGCTTTATCTACTTCCCTCTGGTCCCTGCAACTGTTTCTAGGTCCCTGGCTAGGTGAAAAGTCCTTTAAAAATTCATAAAACTAGCCATTGTAGGCATGAAACCCTAAGTGACCCCAGCCTTCATTCTATTTTTGAGTTACTTTACCAGCCACTTAAACTCCTCAATACCCATGTGCACTAATTTCCTATTGGTGGGTCGCCTTTTCTCTTATGTTCCCTGATGGTTACCTTTTCTATTCCATGACTTAGCAAATACAGTGGTTCTCTTAGACGCCAAGTATTTTATGGTTACAACTTAATGTCTTGTGACTTAGTGATGGCTAACTTCCCTTCAATTTCATGTTCACTAGGTCTTTTGGTGGTCACTTTAGTGGGGTCCTAGCCAGGAAGATCCGAGAGTTGTCATGAATTCACAGGGGGTTTTTCTAACACCTACGATCTTGCGATGGCCGTTGATCTTCCCTTTTGCTCAGCACTTCAAACTTAGGTGGGTCCATTGCCACGTTGTCCCATGTGGAAGCTTTTCATTGGCTGAGGGTGATAATTTGGATAATTTTGGTGGGCTTGGCTGACTGAGTCCCTTTTAGATCAATGGTTGGCATATCTTCTCATGGAATTTTTCTAACACATTAGATTATGCGCCGACCATTGATTTCATTCCACTATCAGAGCTATCTTGAGTGGGTCCTCATTTGCTGATGTGCTTACTTCTAGTTGGTCCATGTGTGCTGAGTCAGCACTTGTCAGTGGGGTCATTTTCTTTCGGTGGTTAGAGTTTCTGTCGTTGTCAGAGGATTGACGACCGACGTGTCTTTGCAAGGGTGGTGTCAAAGGTATGAGATCTTAAGATAGCTATCGATCTTGCTTTTTTCAAAGGCTCTATCAGGTGTGTCTGATGCCAGGTCAAGGTGACGTGCTCATTTTTAATTGGTTGATGCAAAGAGGAAATCAGTGTGGTCAATGCCGTGTGTTGCTAACTTGCTAAAATATGATAGGTTGTCGTGTGCTGACGAAGATTTCTAGGTGGGTCCATTTGTCAGAAGGTTTTTTGGCTTAAATAGATCTACAGTGGGTGTATAATCTGAAAGAATATTTGGGGGTCATGAGATCATGTGCCCGCCATTAGATTGGAATCTCAATTTGAGTGGGCCCATTGTCAGAGCTTGCCGAGGTGTATGTCTAGAGAGCAATCAAGGGAAAATAAAAGATTGCCAAGCGGTGAATGGGCCCAGGATGAGAAAGTACTCTGTGATTCAGTGACTAAAGAGCTTCTTAGTTTTGCCACACTTAACTAGGGTCAACTAAAGGTTTGGATGACTCTGTGACTAAAAGGAAAGGTAACCCGAGGTGGACTTGGGGTTAATCTTGTAGACAATGGTTCCCAAGTAAATAAGAGGATCTGATGGTCACGTTTTAAAAGAGGATTGAGGTTTAAATGTCAGTTGTTGATAGAAGAGAAATTTTGGTGCCACCTGATTAGCCATTAATATTTAAATTTTAAATATCTCTTTGTATGGTTTTTGCTAGGTTTTGATCCAATGGTCGGTTGCGACAAAATGGGTATCTTAAAATTTATGTTTCAAGGATGTTTGTAGTTGAGGAAGATGATGATAGAGGTCTGGGTGATTGTCTTTGGTCATTTCTTATTTTCTAAGAGTACCAAATCAGTGCATTCATGGCGAGACTTTGTGCAAAGAGGTAGATGAGTCTGGGTTGCTTGTCTACAGGCTGATTATGAGGTACAGGGGAGGGGCACTCAAAGAATATCTGATCGGCTATGATGTTGTAGGAAATAATTTTTTAACAAACTTGACAGAACTAGGGTTTATCATTGTTAAAAATTCTCTAAACCTTGTTAGATTTTGGACCCTTGCCTACATGCAAGGAAGGATGTATATATTGTATTTTTGGAGCTTTTGAGCTCATAGTTGGACAATTGTAAAAAGAAATTCACATTTCTTAAGAGTTATCTGTGGCATTTTTTCTTCCCTTTGGGTCCTACAGTTGTAAATCTTTCATTGATGATTCAGATATTGCAGAGGTATTTTGTGACAATCCTTCATGTCCCTATGCTTTCTTGTCTAAATTATCTCTTATTGAATCAAAATGTATGATATTTTCAGTGATATCTTAGGGTTCCTGATCCCTCTTATTTTTTTCAACTGTGTGTGTTGTTGTGTTTGATCTGATTTAGATGTTTTTGTGGGTATACTTCAGCCCCCCTAATAGTCTTGTCTCATTCCTACACCGAGTTCCAGAAGTGAATGTCTATTTGCAGGTCATTGGTTGTGTCTTATGTTCAGGCCCTCCTATGAAACACTTATGCAAGCCTATTCAATAAGTTGTGATGTACTAGACCTAAGCATTTCATTGATTGTATTCCTCTATACTGATATCCAAACCCTAATTTTGGTGTATCACTTAGTAGGTAGTTTGCTTTCAGTCATTTCCCTTTCTAAGCATTCTTTATATCCCTTTCCCTCCAAAATTTTTACTTTCATGTCTAGAAGCAAATTAAGGTGATTATCCAAGAGGAACCAGCCTAGAACCCAGAGGTCTCATCTTAGTTAGCATAGGTCCCACAACCTAGATGTGATTCCCATTTTATACTAGGTTATCAAGACTACGAGAGCTTGAAACAAGGGTGAAAAATTAGTGTATAACAATACCTTTAAGTTAGAAGCTTTCAGGACCTCTTCCTTGATTGTTATTTTTGTTTTTTATCTGAGTGAGATTTGATGTTATCTCCTTAGCACAGTGGGAGTGGACCATTTAGGTTCACAAGGTCAGGTGGTAGTGATTATTTTACCATTTGAGATTCTAACATTTGTGCACTAAGGCGGGGTGATCCTCATGGTAGTTGTTCTATTTTGATCTTCATTGTTGAAGATGTGTTCTTGTTCTTCTTTCTTCTTGTGATCTTGTATCATTTTTTCAGATATTCAGAGATGTCATGTTGTACTTCTTTTCAGTTATTGTATTACATACCCTGCGACATGTGTAGTGGATGTAGAATTATTATTGTTACTCTTTATTTATGTTGTTGTATTTATCATGTAGCTGCAATCTTGGGATTGATATTTGTATTCTTTATCTTATCTAAATTAATTAATTAACTCTTTCGTATTCTACATCAAGGAACCCTTGAGAGTTTTAATCTGTGTTAGTTGTTTATTGGTATTCTTTGCTTTCACATTATGACACTTTGATGTTATTGATTGTTAGCTTCTTAAAAAAAAAATTGCTTTGCAAACTTAGTTGTATGCTTAGGTTATGTTCTCTTGGGATCCTTGGTGGGGCATTACATGGATAATCTTCAATAGTAAAGGTGAGTGGCGGGACACCATAATCAAGAAATACCTCATGCACAACTCTATCAATTACTTCTTTGAAGAGATAGATTCCTTGAAAGGATCTATAATTTTGGAATGGTCTCCTCAGTGCAAAGGTTTTGGCTAAATCCAGTGAAAAGTGGAAGATTGGGAATAGACAATTAGTCAACTTTTGGAATAGCAATTGGCTCCAGATGGGTTGTTTGAGATATTTTGAGACCTTCTATGCGTGGACACACATCTGCACCCAGCTCTATGGGCCCCATGTTAGAAACTATAGAAGGGATGGAAAATGGGTGGATCTCTCCCAAATATCATAGGATCTAAAACCTCTAATGAAAGCCCTCAACATCTTCTCTTGGCTCTGAACTTAACTTGGTGCTTTCCCCTATCTTTCCAAGATCTTTTCTCTCAATGGACTTTCAAATTTTTTAATCTAGACTTCTGAACCTATTGCACTTGGATCCTTCCTCACCTTTGTTGGGGATTCTAGAAAGAGCACAAAAATCACATCTTTTGAGACTGTTCCTCTCCCCACAAAATTATCTTTGATAAAATCCAACATGCTATAAAGGAAAAAAAATTCTATTGCAGGAGAACTGACCATCTTGTAGGAAGGACTCAGGTTGTGACCTAGGAGAAAAGATTGAATTGTACCTGGAGCTACCCCCCCACTGGCTGGGTGAAAGCCAACTTTGACAGAGCTTCCAAAGGGAACCCTTTCCTTGCAGGTAGTGGAGGAATTACCAAAAAATACTTTGGTTCTGGCCTGGCGGCTGTCATCTTACCTCTAGGCTCTCAATCCAACCACTTTGTTAAAGCCTGTGCGGCTCTCCAAGTGACCAAACTTTCCCAAGAAATAGGGGTCAAGAAGCTTTGGCTTGAAGATGACTCAATGAAAATTATCAACTACTTAAACCTCATTCAATCCCCCTCTTGGACAATTTCACATATCATTTCTAAAACTTGGGCTATCCTCAGTTCTTTTGATAAGGTGTACATCTCTCATGTGTACATAGAATGCAACAACATTGTTGATTGGTTTTCCAACCTAGCTATCAATAAGCATGTTAAGATGACATGGCGTCAAGGTGAAGATATCCCAAGTGAAGCGAAGAATCTCCTTGACAAGGAAGGACTCCAAAGCACCGAGGGAATCATAAAAATTTGACTGACTTTGTTTTGCTATGGCTTCTTTTCCCTTGGCCGATTGGTGGCCTATTTCTTGATTGTTTTGCTAGCTCTATTTTTTTTCCTATTGTTTGTCTCTCTATCTTAACTGTGGGTTTCAAGCACCCTGTAAAACCTATTTTACTTAAAAAAAAACTAACAACCCCTTCCAAAAAAAACTAGACCCACACGAAAATCATAAACAAATAAACTAAATACAAGACATCAACAATGATCGAAGTTAACCCTAAGGACCCAAAATAGAGAAGCCCTAGGAAAACCAAAGAATAACACAACAACATGGAATAGAGAATAGATTTCCAAGAGAATAAAGAGAGAGATTATAGTCAAGATGAAAAAAGGCCCCAGTAGAAAACATAGCTAAACAAAAATTGACTAAAGAGGCACCCAAGAAATAGCCAACACAGAGTAGAATCATGTAAAATTGAAAAGAAGTGCCAACAAAAACCACCTAGAAAAACAAGAGAATGAAGTGGAAAAGAAATAACCTTTAACAATGTCAAAGAAGGGGAGCCAAAAATGAAATCTATCAAATACAAAGACTCCCCATGATAAATATGGAAATGAATAAAAGAAGAATAAATGTAGCGGAAACATATAGGAAGGGAAGGAGGGCAGAACATAGGAAACACATACCTAACATCGCAATCAACAAATAACCCTAATGCAACCACCTCAAGAAGAAACATAAAGCCACGAGAAGTAATGACTGATTGATTATTTGAAACTAAACCAAAAAGGGTCCTTTTTGTCAAAGTCTCCATTGGTGAACAATGCTTGAACCACAATTGCCTCAACATGACTAGAAACCCCAAGCTTGGAATCACTAAAATTGGGACAAACACCACTCCTACAATCCTTCAAGATAAAAAATTCTAACAAGTGACCACTAAAAGAAACATAATGTCAATTAATACCATCATAATTTTCATCATCTAAATTAGAGGGTTTCCTAGCTTGCCAGTGCTTGCAAAATCTCTAGGGCCACACCTTGTCTCCTCTCATATTAAAAGACTAGGATTACTGTGAAGCTTTTATGAGTTAGGATAGTCTTTTTTATTCATTTATAATTTTACCACTATTGTATTTGTGATGTATGTTAGCATTACCCACTATGTATGTGAGATGTAGTAAAGCTACTTAGCTTGTATACTTATTATGTGCATGAGCTAGTCTTTTGTATGTGTGACAAATTTAGAAGATAAGGAATATGTGTGTAATCTCTGATATGACCTTTAAATATATCTATATTTTAGAATTAATAATGATTGATAATGATGGTATGTAACCAAAACCTAATGAAAATTAATATATTTCATTATGTTGAGACTAAGTTAATATTTATTGACTTAATTAGGAGTTGTGGATTAAAGAGAAACCAAACATCTCATCAAGAGGATAGAGTAAACTCCCTCTGAGTAAAAACTATGAACCTTATAACTTCACACAATAGAATACATAGGCAACATCATCGAGACAAAACAATTCAAGGTTAAGTCTATGTTTAGGGATAACAATAACTATGGAAGCTGGACATTATCAACTGTAAGCATATATCATAAAAATTGATAAAAATAAAATCTTCTAGGTAAAAACATAAATCTAATTTCTTCTAGGCCAATATTTTTTTCCTTCTCGGGAACCCTTTCTCTTCCTTCAACATATTTAAAAGATAAGATAATAGATTCATTGACAAAACCCATAAATAAAGGGACACATAACATTTGTACTAAACCTGTTTGTTTATTATGCTAAGGTAGTGAGATTTATTCACCACAAACCAAGAGTGAAATGATCTATGAGTCCAGATCTTGGGCCTTACAATTAAGAGGTTCTTTTTATGTATTAATAATGGGAGTGGAAGACAAATTTTTTATCTTTACTTTGTAGATCTTTTCAATGAAATCATGTATAATTAGGCTTTAGTTTTCATTTAGAATTTTTGGGATGTTCCTTTAACCCAACTAATTAAAGATTAGGGTTTCTATGAGTGACCATTTAAAACCTCTTTTTTGGTAAAACCCTATTTCTTATGCATTGAATTAGGCTTCAATTCTTTCTATTGAAATTTTTCTTTGAGCTTTGATTCCACTATAAAAATCTCCTATCCTTCCCCAAAAATATCCTCTATCTAGGGACAAGTTTTAAAATACCGAGAGGTAGGAGCTAGGTTTGCTGACTATCATTTTTCCATAAAATATGATTTACATCCTTCCTCTCTGATTATAAAATCGTAGCCTTATCAATCTAAAAGCAATTTTGAAAAACCCACCAAGGAATATGAGAAGGGAATACCAAAAGGATATGAAGGAGGAAAGATTCATTGATTGCATTTGGTTAGCACTATTACATAAATAAACATGTCTTCTATGGTAGTTTCGATGATAAATTGTTAGCTAGCTCTCTCCTATTGTAAAAAATAATAACTATCATTCAAATGACAACAGAGGTATAATACCCAACGTATGCAAGAAACAACATTAATAGTAGCCAAAAATCACACAATAATGCATTAAGAAACTCATACTACGATGCTATCTCCATGCTATTGCCTCTCCTAAAAAGACTAGCCACTCCTCTATAAAAAAACATAAGTAAAGCAAATAATATAAAAGAAGTAAGGAGCATAAAAGAGATGTCACTGAATGCCCATAAAATCAATAAAGTAGATGTATCAGGAAGAATCAACATCAAGTAATTAGTGAAAAAAACAAAGGAGATAAAGTTGCACCTCCATTGCTGAATTTGAGAGTTTCAAATATGAAGTCAACACATGCAATCTTGAACTATGGATGTGCATTGCAATAACCGATCTCAAAATTAATGGAAACAAAAAATTATTTTTAATACTCATGGTGCACAATCTCATTTACTTTCAGTTCCATTCTTTGAAATTATGATGGTTTTAAATTATCGATTCTTCTAATGTTACTATGGTTGGAGAATATTCTAACTAACATGCAATGACTATTCTAGCAGGAATCAATTCTCCAAACATATTTCAAAACTCTTGAGCTTCCACATTCTATTTATGGAAGACTGGTCATTGTGCTTAAATTAATTTTCCATTGTTACATAGGCTATTGTTTTGTATTGTATTATGAGAGATTATTAATAAAACTAAGAATCCCATTGTTGAGAGTGGATGTCACTTGTTTACAGGTGAACCACTATAAAATTCTCTATAGTTTGGTTGTGTTGTATATTTAGTTTTTTTGTTCTGACTTTATCTTTGCATTTCCACTTTAAATCTACATCAACAATTGGTATTAAAGCCAGTTTGGCTTGAGCAGAGATGGAGGAATAAGATGATGAAGCTAATTTTATTATTGATGAATTTCTTAAAAATTTGGATTCGGCTGAAGAGGACAATGCTGAAGCAAGTGAGGATGAAGTAGAGGAAATTGTGAGGTTGAAAGAAGAGAACATCCTACTCACAGAAAAATTATTTTGTATGGACCAAAAGTTAGAGTTTTTGTGTCATATAATGAATCTTGAAAAAGAAAGCTTTGAGAAAGAGTGGGAGTTATTTGAAAAGACCTTGTTTCACGAAGAGGAAAATGATGGGAAGGGCCATCAAATCTTGATAGAGGAATCTTTCCTCACAAAAATATATGTCTTGTTGATAGAGAAGTTTTCCCTCGGTGGAAAGAAATGACAAGAGGATTCAACGTGCCTGACAACTAGAGATCTCAAGAGCACATGGATTACAAATCTGAAGGAAATTGGAGAGATCCCTTCACTCAAGGCTACGTGTGATCTAGAAGCCTTTGGAAAGTCTGAGAATGAGGTCTTTGATGATTTACTTTAGTAGATTGTAGAAGTAGAGGCATAGTGGAACACATTGATTGCGGGCTCCTCTCCCACACCCTCAAACCTAGGAGTTGGGTGTCATTATGGTGTGAATGACAAGTATTGCAACAAGAAGACATCATTTTTTTTTATAGGGAGTGGTGACAAGAGGCTATTTCAAATGAGAGAAGATGTATGTGTATTGGCCAAGAAGAGGGTCAAGAAGCCCAAGTTGTTGCTCATCTTGGAGATGAGGAGTTGCAGCCTATTTTGTGTTCTTTAGAAGTCTTAGAAGATCATTTGGAGGGAATGGTGCAACCTCGATTGGTGGATGCTATCATGGCTTGTGAAGAATATGTTTTAGCTATTTGAAACATGTATAAGAAGAAGCTTGTCATGGATCTGGATGACATTAAGCAAAGACTAGATGAAAGGAAATGAATGAAGGGAAGGTGTTTTGGGTGAGTGAAGTTGGAAGTCTCGATGACAAGAATATGCTCAGGGGTTGTAGGTTTATTGGTTTTGACATTAAGATAGTTGTAAGTTTTGTTAAGTCTGAATTGAATTGGAGATGATTCATTTGGAGTGTGCTAGAAAAGATTTTGGCAATGTTGAGATCTTGTCAGACCCTACTTGTTCTATGTCATCAATAAATCTGTAGTGTGGGATATCTCTATGAACTTTGTTTCTCTTTTTTTGTTGAAATAAATTAATTCCAACCAACTACCTTGGTCAGTATAGACCAGACAACTCTCGAAACACATGTGCAACCATTTTTGTAGTCGTCCAACCACCTTTCTCAGTAGCTTTTCATAAATGTGGTAGCTAACTATAGTCTACAGCTCTCACTACATTTAATGTAAATTTTCCTATAAATCGAATGTTTGGGCCTGGTATTTATGTGCTCAAACTTTTGTTTTTCCTGTGGTATCAGAGTTATGAATGAAGAATGGTGATTTTAATTTTTGCAAAGTGTAATGATGTATCATTATTATTGTGTTTTTTGAGTATTGGAACTTAATAATTTTGGAAGACTATTGTTAGAAGGCTTCCTAGTTCTAGAGCATGGAAGTTACTAAGGACAATACCCTCTACATGGATCAGAGAAGTCAATAGTGTTGAAGGTAAATCTGACTCAAGATGAAGAGAAGTTTATTTTAGTTTATGAAAGGCTTATTTGAAGAATAGAAGAATATCAGTTTAATAAATCTGTGAGTTATCTTGAAGGGGCAAGTTGATGTGTTGGGTTTATTGCTTTATATTGTTATGGTTTATTATTCTTTGGTGATCTTGGAAAATATGTTTTTTATGGAAAAATCATCAGGTTAGAATATTGAATAGTGTTGGTTTTATCGTTGAGACATTTGTGGGATCTTATGCATGATTATGGATTATAATGAGAAATGGAAGTCTCTTTGGAAGAGGAAACTTGTTGTACGTAGAAAGATTTTTTACTGATATGGTGATCAAATGTATTTGAAAGTTATTCTTGCAAGTGCATTTTAGAAAGATTTGTGTGGTAGTAAATAAAAGTGGGAAGTGGTAATTTCTTGTTAAAGTGAAGAGTTTGATAAAAGCTTCTTAATATCCGTAAGCCATCACTTTTTTTAAAGTCCTTATTTGTTTGGTTCAAAAGAAGGCCAACATCAAGGAACAAAATTTGTGAGAGGCTTGGTGTTTGTGTGTTTGTGAGTCTTATTGTGTGTGTTTAATATGGCTACCTCTGAGAACTCTACTATTGTGGTTAGTGGGAAATTTGATGGCTCTAATTATGCCAATTGGAAATGTGAGATGGAGTTAATTTTACAAATGAAAGAATTATGTAAAATAGCAACAGAAGATAAACCTACAGATCAAAGCAAACAAGAAAAATGGGATAAAATGGATTTGAATGCACATGCTACACTTTCATGGAAAATTAGTCTAGGGATTAGGCCTCATGTTCAAAATTTAAATACAACAAAGGAAATATGGGAAACTTTGAAAACAATGTATGAAAGAACTAGTATGTTAAAAGTGATGGACATTAAGAGAGGGTTAACTAATTTGAAAGTGAAAGGAGGATATAGCATGAATGATCATATTGTTAAATTGAAAAACTTAAGAAATTAACTTGCAATGATGAAGGTTGAGTATATTTAGACTCTAAAATTATAGATTTTTTAATTGAAAGTCTTCTAGATGAGTACAATAATTTCATTCGTACATTGGAACTAACTAGAAAAATTGAAAATATCAAACTAGAGGAAGTGTATGGTACTTTTTTGAATGAAGAAGAAAGGCTTAAAATTTTTACAAGTGAGTCTAGCAAGAGTCAATCATTTATAGCTAAATGAAAATATAAGAATTATAATCAACCTGTAGATCATATCAAAATCAAAGAACTAATCAAGGGAATCAATATAGAAATAATCAAAGGCAATGAAATCAACCTAGGGATAATGACAATAGATAAAGTTATCAAAGGCCACAAAATGAATGCAGAAATTACAAAAATAATTTTAAAGGAGAAAATGCTATCATATGTTATAATTGTGGATAGGAAGGACATAAAAATGATCAATATTTTAAGAAATCACAAAGGAGATTTAATCAAATAAGGCAATCAAAGTTTGTTCAAGAAGAGGGTGATCATCATATAATGATAGCTTCTTTAGCTACTCAATGTGATTCAAGTAATGCATGGTATATTGATTCAGGAACTAGCCAACATATGACTTACAACAAAAATGTCTTTAACTCTTTAGAGGAAACAAAAGGTGCCAAAGTATTTCTTGGTGATGATACTTCACATGACATTGAAGGAATGGGCACAATTTCAATGAAAGGAAATAACGGTAAACAAATGGAAATAACTAATGTGAATCTTATACCTAAGCTGGCCAAAAATATTCTTTTAGTGAGTCAAATAACTCAACATGGTTATAAGGTGGATTTTTATTCAAATAAGTGTTTAATTAATAATATTAATGATCAATACAAGATCGGGGCCATAGGAGTTGAGAATGATGGAATATACAAATTTCTAGCATATGTTGATAAGAAAACTTATATTACTACAAGGTCATCCTTAAGTGAGCTCTGGCATCAAAGATATGGTCTCTTAAACTATCAAAGTTTGGCTATGCTTTCAAAGATAGATATGGTTGATGGAATACCATGGATAAAGGTAAACACAAATGTGTGTGAGGGATGCATGGTTGGTAAACAACATAGAGACACTTTTGAAAGGTCTACATGGAGGGAAAGCAAAAGTCTTGAACTTGTCCATAGTCATTTATGTGGTCCTATGAATCCCACATCAAAAGGAGGAGCTAGGTACATTTTTGACATTCATTGATGATTTTTCAAGGAAAGTTTTGGTTTACTTCCTAAAGAAAAAGGATGAGATATTTAATAAATTTGAAATGTTTAAATCTCTTGTGGAAAATGAAAGTGGAGATAAGATCAAACGAATAAGAATTGATAATGGTGGAGAATATATAAACAATAAGTTCAAATCATTTTGTGAGTATCATGGGATCAAGAGAGAAATGACTATTACATATACCTGTAATACCCCAAAAATGGCCTATAGGTTCATTAACCCTCTACATCAACACATCGATCGAAATTGACATCGAAGTACTAACCAAAGGCACATCTGCACATCAGTCATCAAAACCCTTATTGATTTTATCCTAATTCTGCATCGATGAATATTTCCTAAATATTCTCTATTTATTTAATTATCTTTAATTAAATATTATTTGGCGATAAATCACATTTATCCTAAAATTTGATAATTAATTGAATATTTTGAATATTTAATTAATTAAGTTTAATTTTGCCACTTAATTATTTAATTAGATTTAATTATATTTATTCCTAATTAATACTATTTTTATTTGACAATAAATAAAAAATCCTATGAATAATTGATTAAATCTATATTTAATTGATTAAAATCCATTTGTCAAATTTAATGATATAGTTTGGAATAAAAGTTTGATTTAATAATTGATTAACCCATAAATCAGTTATTTTAAACTCAAAATCAATTAAGTTGAGAATAAATCACTTTATTATTAAATTAATTCATATTAAACCATGCACAATCAGAAAAGCAGTCAACATTAAATCAATTATCAATTTCAATTTGTTAAACTTTCTAAACTCAACATGTGATTGTGAGTTGAAAAGTGAACTAAAACTGTATTTCAAGTTAAAAAGTGTTTTTGCATGATTTTATGAGTTGATTTACTCTTGATTTCTTGTTAACTCAAAAATCAACTTAAATTTATCAAGAGTGATTTATTGATTTTTTGAATGCATCCTCAAGCCCTGGATTTCTATAAAAAAAAGGCTTAGCTCCTCACAAAAGTATCCCTCGAATTCACATACTTACTCTGGCAAATTTGCATTTGAAGCATCAAAGCTCCTACGACAGGCGATTGTAAGATCTTTGTTTTCAATTCATTTTTCATGTCATAGCATATCATTGTTAGATCCATTGCATATCATTTATATTCATTCTAGACTAGTTTCATATCATATTTTTTATCTTATTGCATACAAAATCTAAAAAAATGGATTAATCTGCATTCATCCTACAATCATCTTTTAGCATTAAATCCTTCATTTAGGTGTTGCATTGTCACTGATCTCGGTCTGAATCTAAGAATACCATACTTGCACCTACTAGAAGGTAGTAAATCACCTGGTTATCTTAGTTTATTTCATTTACAGATTTCTCAATTTGCTAACCTCTAATGTTTTACTGAAGTGTTGTGTCCATAGCTAGTTACAATTTTCACGCACACATTTCTGGCGTCCACCCTAGGGTCCTGAAATAAGTTTCCATTTCATTTCTATCAATCTTCTGTCATTTTCTATCAAAACTGCAATTTTTATTTTTTGTCCGTACAATTTTCATACGACATTTGACAGAGTGTCGTGCTAGGACCCACTTAATAAGAGGAAAATAATAGATGGAGGAGATTCTCAACCACTTGTCAAAGGAAACAAAAATGGGATATTTACATTAGTATACTACAAGGCTAATGATGTTGACTTTCCTTCCAAGGAATGAGCTTTCATAATTGCATGCACCCACGTTGATTAATTTGTTGAATCAATTCAAGAAGGATTCGGTTGATGGTAGATGGACATATCTCTCAAGGACTACATAGATTTGAGAATAGTGTATCCATCCTCTTTCAAGAATAATAGAGACTACAAAAATAATATAAGATAGAATATTACGAATGAGGATGATAGGATACATGAAACCATGAGCACCAATGAAGGCATGCCAACAACTTCATGTAAGCCACAAAAGGATATGGAAAAGAAATAATATTTTTTTCCCTTCAGGTAAAGAACATCTTGTTGGCATAATTGATGCAAAGATTCTATAGAGATTGTTGAGCATTGATTATTATAGGTTTGATGACATGAGGATCAGTTATGATGCTTTAATTGATGTCAACTAAGTATTATGTTGGTTGACAGTGAGAGGATAAGTGTTTAATTTATTGAATCCAATGTGAGGTGATTTTGTGATGGAATTGGAGTGTGTGATTCTTATGGAAGACTCAGTGATGTCTCTAGATGTAGTGTGTATGATCACATGTGCTATAAATAAGGATGGAGAGCATTATGATCAATTAAAGGGAAACAAAGGAATAGGAAGAATAGACAGTGATACAGGATGAATGATTTGATGGATTTATCAAATTGGTGTGGGTCTAAGTGTTTTTATCATGATATATTTATCTTGAAGAATATATTCTATTTTTATTATTATCACAAGTTGATTGGAATATTACAAGGTATCATTTTAGTTGACAGAAGATTACTCTATGAAATAGTTGGATAGGTTTCAATAGGTGACATTAGATTGATGAAAGGTGATGATGTGATTGGCTGTAATGGATGTTTTCACAATCCAAGTATGAAGGTCACATCACATTATAATACATTTATAATGATTATTTGATGTTATGACATATTTCTTGATTTGCTAACCTCTAATGTTTTACTGAAGTGTTGTGTCCACAGCTAGGTACAATTTTCGCCCACACATTTCTGGCACCCATCGTGGGGTGTTGAAATGGGTTTCCATTTTATTTCTATAAATTTTCTATCATTTTCTATCAAAATTGCAATTTTTATTTTCTGTCCATACACTTTTTGTACGAAATTTGACAGAGTGTCATGCTAGGATAGCCTGACTATCGTATGGAAGTTGGTGTTTTCAAGAATCATGCTTGTTGTTCTAAATTGTCATTTCAGGATTACTCTGTCATGTGTGTATACACCCACTATCATTTCTTACCTAGATTGTCATACGAGAGGTCACCCATTGTTGTACGAGTTTTGGTACTAGAAATTCAATTGTCATCAAATTTCTAGTTTGTCTTTCAGATTTTGATTTTAGATTTGACTGATAGCTAACCCTAACAATTGAGATCTATTGTTTTTGATTGGTACTTGATATTTTTTCTCATAGGAAAATGTAACAAAATTGCAAATTAGGTAAAAATCTACTAAGCGCGTTGTGTAGGAACTCAGGTATTCTACTACATCTGATAACATTTTCATTTGGGACATAAAATGAACATCTCACGTGTCAAGCTTGAGTGTCTTTCCTACTTTCATAAAATATGCTTTGATTTTGGGCTCTAAAAAGAACATAGATTTTCTTTTTGCATATCTATTACACATAGCTATTAGGCACTATGAACACTATTTTTGGAGTTCTTGAGAGAGTGGGATTCATTCTCTTTTTTGCATGTGAATTCCTTCTCAAAGATAGATCCCCTTGTAGGTAGGGAGGCTACTATTATTATCTTACGGTCTTACTTGGTTCAGTCCTTAACTTTGATTGGTACATTCTCTCTTAGTCCCACTTAGAGAGCTTGATCGACATATTTGTTGACATCACGAATCTTGGTGAGGTAGTTTCAGTCTTAGCGAGTCAAGGAATTTGTTTTCTATGTTTTAGTGAAGTGAAGAGGCTAGAGTATTATGCTCTACTCCCTTTTTTGGTAGTAGCAGAAACTCAGATCCTTGAATCTGAACTAAGTCCCCATATGGTCCTTTTTATGAGACACCTTTAGAGAGGGTTAACCATAGTGGACATTCTCTTTATTGGGTCAACCATGTGGATGAAACCTCAAGCGATAATAGCCATTTTTGTCGTGGTCTCTTGTTGGGCCGTCAGATCTCATCAGCAGCTCCTAATTGATTAAATTCTCAGACTGTGTCAAAACCCCGATGCGCCTGGATTGGATTTCATCCTCTTGAGATTACAAAAGTTGTAGAGTCAAACCATTACTAAAAACCCTAGTGCTGCTAAATTATCATTTTCTAGGACTATGTACATGATTGTAAAACTTTTTGAGAACATACACAAGTAGAATTATTAGGGATTAGAACAATAAGTCACTTGATTGTTCATGTGCAAGGTTTCTTTATCCCTTGCTCATTGTTTTAAGACAATTGCTTGTTCCCTTGCTTACTGTTCTGCATGTCTAATATCTACTTGGTTATTTGAAATGAACAAACTTGAGATGAACTTTTACACCAATCTTCAAACCTGGACAGAGAAATTTTTGTAAAACATCTGATCCTGAAAAATTGAAAAATTGGAAATCTAAAGAAAATATCCTTTCTGGTGTCAAAATTCATCCTAAACTTTAGAAATTTGTATGATTTTTCCCAACTGTCATGCCAGAACCCCCAGATTGTTGTACGGGAAACTGTATATTGTCGTACGAGCATTGTCAAAAAATTTAAGAAAATTTTAATCCTGGTGTCAACTGTTGTACGAGACTTGTCAATTGTTGTGCCAGACCTCACCCAAACTTGTACAAGCCTGGAGAAACTCGTATCAAAATTTTATCAAGTCAGAAAAATCCAGAATTTGTTAGAAATCCAATTTTTACAACCAACTTCCAAATTCTATTAGAAAATTCACTATGTCAACAATAGAACAGAGTCAGTATAGAATCCAATCTATTTTCCCAGAGTGGTCTCTTGAGTTTGATCCAGCCTTCTAATCTATTGATTTGAATCCCATCTAATCTTGTGTCAAAACCTTGTCAAAATCATCTTCCAATCAATCCTCAAAATGGCTAAGTGTTGTGAGCTCATGTCTACTATCTTTTGGGCATCTACCCATACAACTAGGGCACAGTATGCTACACTTACGTCTAATCAGTCTTCTCATCAATCAATCAACCCAATCTTGAAAAGGTTGCATCATTCAATTATTTCTAAATCACATCATTCATCAGTTGTCTTAATCTTGCTCTTGTGCTTCACTCAAGGTTAATGGTGGAAACCAGAGCTTCCTCACACAAAAAAGCTAGAGAAGAATCAAAATCCTCACCTTTGTCTTCTTACATTGTCCAGAGCATTAACCAACCGTACGATACCACTTGATATGAAGAATATTCTCTAGGTAATCTACATCTAAAAAATGGTTTTTTTAATCCTCCTCAATCAACCCAAGGAGGTAATTAATGAACTCCGCATCAATCAAACATAAATTCTCAAAGAAACATGATGTCTTAAGGAGGAGGAAACCAAGGATCCTAAGGCCATTAGTCTCATCACAAAGATCCTGAACCAACTCCATCTGAGATTGACCGATACAAAACTGATGAGCACTTTCATAAATTAATGCAACATTTCTTGCAAGAGAACAAAGATATATATTTCCTTGAGCTAGCAAGACAAGGAGCCAAGCTTCCTCCCAACTTCAATGTTGAAAATATCGTCACTTAAGAGGAAGAAACTCCTCTTATTGCCATGATGAAATAGATGCATGCTATGCAAGTTAAGCTCAAGCAACTGGAAAAAGAGAAGGAACCTAAGGAATTCTCTATGGAGGATTTATGCCCTTTTCCATTTGATAGAAACTTGTTCATGCCGCCATTCCCAAAATGGTTGGAGATACCCAAATATGAAAAAAAAGATGGCAACTTTGACCCCCAAGATCATGTCAGAGAATTTTGCACTCAATATATGGAGTTTATGCATGAGACAACTTACTTAATGCATCTGTTCCCATGATCTCTAGGAGGATTAGCCATTCATTGGTTCTCTAATCTTCATCCAACCATCAAAACCTTTGAGGAGTTAATCAAATATTTTTACCAACAATACTCCTACAACATTCAACATTTGATCACCATGATCAATATATGTAATCTAAAACAAAAGATAGGAGAACCCTTCTTGACTTTCCTCAAACGATGGAGAAAGAAGTTTTCACTCTATGCTAGATCTATTCCAGAAAGTGAAAAATTGGAAATCTTCATCAACAATCTGATTCTAGAAATCAATTACCATCTGCAAATGCAAAATCATACTTCTTTTGAGCAGATGGTGGAAAATGCCATAAAGATTGAAAATGTGCTTTCTTGTAAGGGAGACATATCAATTAACAAAGACAAAAAATATCAATCTGGTTCTAGTTCCAACAATAAAGACAAAGTTAAATTTTGGAACAAGAAGAAAAATGTTGTGATAGATGGTGTTGTCAATCACATCAGTGCTCCACCAAAAGAAACCTCATTCAATCTCACCATGGGCACCCAAGCCATCAAAGCTTCTGAACAAAAGGCATCTAAATCATCTAAAAAGTCTAATGACTATAAACCATGGGTTTCAAAACCAAAACTCAAGTTCACTCCTTTGGGTGAGTCCTCAGAATCTGCCATGAAAATTCTATTGGAAAACAAAATCATCACATTTCTTGAGATAAATCCATTTGATCCTGAACCTAAACCAAAATGGTGGAAAGAGGTCAATTTCTATGACTTCCATCAAAACAAGGGTCATAAAACTAATAACTGCATACACTTAAAGCATATCATACAAGACAAAATTGATGAAGGAGAAATTGTAATTAACAATCAAAAGACCAACAATGATCATATGGAATTCATGGAACCATTTCTGAAGAACAATCAAGGAGTTTCAACTTCTCAGCTTAACATGGATGCTAAAGTCAATTACACATACTCTAGAAACAATGATGTCATTAACATGGTTGAACCATGCTTATCTAAACAATGCAATGTCGACACTATTGTGAAAAAACATAGAGATAATCAATCAGCAAATGCAGTAACTTGGTCACAAGATGGGGCTCAATTACAACGATAAAACTCAAGTTCATCAAATACCCCTAAGCTGCCTATCAATCTTTCATCTACTTCTAAATAGAGGGCTGCCTCAAAATCATCAACTCCTAAAGGGACTCGACAAACATCATACAATATTGTCCAACAACTGTAGCATACCAATGCTAAAATATCCATGTTTGAGTTGCTTCAGATATCTCCTGCTCATAGAGCTATTCTGGATAAAGCTCTGCTCGGTTCCAATGTTCCTGACAATCTTGATCTAGATAGATTCTAGACTATGGTTGGTCATTTGACATCACCTCAGTATATCTCCTTTTTGGAAGAAGATGATAACTCATTGAGTCATTTTCATAACCAGCCTTTGTACATTGAAGTCTTGATCCAAAACCGTCGTGTCAAACATGTGTTGATAGATGGAGGTGCTGGTTTAAACATCTATTCCTACAAATTGATCACACAAATAGGATTATAAGAAGATGTCATTGATCCTAAAAAGAAGATAACTATAAAATCTTATAATGAACAAGAAAGAGCTTCCAAGGGAACAATTTTCTTACCTATTAGAACAGGACCAGTCATTAGAGATATTACCTGTCAAGTTCTTGATCTTCCTTTGTCTTACAACATTATTATAGGGAGACCTTGGATACATGAAATGCAAGCTATTCCATCAATGTACCATCAATGCATGAAGTTTTCTTATGATGGAGTAGAGGTAACAATCCTAGCAGACATATCTACATCTTACAATGCCTTGAAAGAGAGTGCTAACAAACTTATTCCACATAATAGGGAATCTTCCACTAAGAAAATAGACATAGCATCTACATCCAAGATGGAGGACATTTCCAAAGAGGTAAAAATCAAAGACACATGTATGAGAGAACATACTATAGAGCCATTCCTATCTCTAACATCTCTCCCAATCTTTCCTAAATCCTATGGGCAATCTTTGAAATAGATGAAACAAGCATCTAAAGAACCTCAAGCTATCTACAATGGGAGTTTTGTCATAGAGAAAGTGTCCAAGAAAGAATCTAATGAAGAAGAAGCTATATTAGCATGGTTAGACAAAGATGAGTCTAAATCCCAGATAGTTCAGAAATGTGACTCTAGAACACCTAGAATCCCTATCAAATCTTATGGTCCAGGTCACAAACTCATGTCTAAAATGGGATACACTGGAAAAGGACCTCTAGGAATAAGAGGACAAGGCATTATAAAACCAATTGAACACTATGGATAGATGACCAAAGATACTACAAGCCTGAGATATCAAAAGAAGTCTTTTCATCTCAACAAAAAATCTCCTCATGTCATGTCTTAGAGCAGATTAAACCATCAATGAAAACTCACCTAAAGGAAGAAACACAACAATCAGACAGTGATGATTCAAATACTAGTGATCTTATTCCTTTTGAATGTTTACCTAATAAAATACTAGATCTTCTTAAGGATGATGAGAAACCTAAGGTGAATATCAATGTAGTAGACACACAAGAACCTGCTACTAAACAAGAAAAAGGTAAACCTCTTACAGTAGTTGAATATTTGGGATGTTCTAGTGATTCTGAGATAGACTCCCATGAATATGAGTTATGCTCAGACTAAGAAGGTAATCCTGCTTGGGGTATTCGACCTGACTTTACACATGTTCTCAAATTTCCCAAAGGTCTAAATGAAGAATCAGAGGATGAATCAAATGACTATGAATGGGGAGTCATTCTAGAAGAAGATGAGCTTATTACTAAAAAACACATTGATGTTATTCATCAATATTCACCCAAATCCAATGTAAGTCTAGAGAAAAATGACAAACTTAATGATCTTGATCCACCAATGGCTAAACTGGAATCCAATAATGACATTGACCCTATTCACAAATTGAACATTCTTAGTAGTAATATCACCTTTGAAATCGCAAGTCGGGTTAGGAACAATGATGACAACACCATATGCTTGAACACCATTTCCAAATCCTTCCCTGCATTGACTATCCAACATCTAGATCTTATCGACCAAACATCTACCGATCTGAGCCAAGATATTCATGCTTTTTGAAATGACTATGCCCTTGCTTGCTACCTTAATGTAGTGGAACCTATGAAGACTTCTATTGGTGAACCTAGAATTAGCATGACAGAGTCAGATATCAAATATCTCAGTCAGAAAAATAAGAGCAAAAAGAAAAAGATTTTTGAGGGTGAAAACCACTATGTGGCAGTCTAAGAACATAAAATACTAAAAACAAAAGATGTATCCAAAGGTGAAAACCTCTCTGAGGTGCCTTAAGGATGAGATATTTGATGTCATTCTGAGTCATTTATAGGATAGATCTCTAGTTCTAATAGAGCCCACTCAATCTGTCAACTTGGGTAGAACAAAGGAACCATAATTGATCGATGTAGCACAATCCTTATCAGAGGAAGAGAAACAAGCATTCACTAAATTCTTAACAGAAAAGAAGATCAACTTTGCATGGAAATATTTAGATATGCCTGGATTAGATCCTGATCTCATAATGCACCATTTATCTATTGCTCCAAGAGTCAAACCTATTAAACAGAAGTTGAGAAAGATGCATCCTCATGTTTCACTCTTAGTCAAAGATGAATTAGAGAAACTATTGAAAGTCAGATTTATTCAAATTATTGATTATGCTGAATGGATCTCTAATATTGTTCCAGTTTCAAAACCAGACAACTCAATTAGAGTGTGTATCAATTTTAGAGATGTAAACAAAGCATGCCCTAAGGATGATTTTCAATTACCAAACATCGATATGATAGTGGACATGATTGTGGGCTTTGAGATGTATTCTCTTATGGATGGTTTCTTGGGATACAATCAAATCAAAATTTCTCCAGAAGATCAAGAGAAAATTGCTTTTACATGTGCATGGGGTACTTTCTGTTGGAATGTCATGCCATTTGGTCTCAAGAATGTCAGATGTACATATCAACGAGCGATGACATATATCTTTCATGACATGATGCATCAAACCATGGAAGACTATGTTGATGACACCTTAGCAAAGACTATAATAATATCAGAATATTTAAATGACTTGATAAAAATACTGGATAGAATGGAGAAGTTTAGTCTTAGATTGAATCCTAAAAGGTGTGCTTTTCATGTCACTTCTGGAAAGCTCCTAGGCTACATTGTTTCAAAGAAGGGAATTGAAGTAGATCTTGCTAAAGTAAAAGCTATCATGGAGATGCAACCTCCCAAAAATATCAGTCGAATGAGAACCTTACAAGGGAGGGTGCAATCAATCAAACATTTCATATCTCAGTTAGCAGACATATCACAACCTTTCACAAAGACATTACATAAAGGTGTGAATTTTGCATGGAATGAGGAGTGTGAAAACAATTTCAACCACATCAAGCAATATTTATCAAATCCTCCTATTCTAATGCCTCCTATTCAAGGGAATCCATTGATTCTATATGTCTCTGCTAGAGATACATCACTGGGGGCATTACTAGCACAACATGATGAAAACAAAAAGGAAAGAGCTATTTACTACATCAGTAGAACATTGGTAGCATATGAGAAGAACTATTCAATGATTGAGAAAGCTTGTCTAGCTATGATATTTGCATTGTAGAGACTGAGACATTACATGTTAGCTCATAGAGTGCAATTGATAGCTAAGATAGATCCATTGAAATACTTATTGAGCAAAGCTGCCCTTACATGTAGACTAGATAAATGGGTGATTCTATCGAGTGAATTTGACATCGAGTACATTGAAAGGAAAGATGTCAAAGGACAAGTCATTGCAGATTAGTTGGCTAAAGCACCAATGTTTGATGATACACCATTACAGATGGAATTTCTTGATTCATCCATCATGCACATATCTTCTAGGACTTGGCATCTTTTCTTTGATGGATCTTACACACAAAATCATTCAGAATCAAGTTTCCTTGCACAAACAATATTTTTTAATATGAAGCTCTACTTAATGAAATGAAGATGGAAATTGAGTGGCAAGTAACATAATTACAAATTCATGGAGATTCACAACTTGTAATACACCAAGTCAATGATGTGTATCAAATGAAAGATGAGAAACTTGTTCCTTAAAAACACATGGTAGATGACTTAAAGAAATATTTTATATCTATCACCTTTGAGCAGATTCCTAAAATAGAGAATAAGGCTTTTGATGCTATGGAAATGCTATCATATCTACTATAGCAACCTGAACATGAGCTACATTATGAGTTCCTAGTGGAAGCACTGTCATTCCCTGCATATGATTCCCCTAAAACCTACATGATCTACATTGTTGTTGGTCATGATTCTTCTAAATACAAAAACCTATACTCCTACCTTAAAGACCAAATCATTCTTGATACCTTCAACCTCCATGAGAAACAATACCTTATCCAAAATGCATCACGGTATGTCATCATTGGTAATGATCTGTACAAATAGATTCTAGATGGTACACTTCTTAGGTGTTTAAAACATGAAGAGTCTCTACGTGCATTAGAGGAAGTCCATGATTGTATATGTGGATCGCATTTCAATGGTTTAACACTAGCTCAAAAACTTATTAGGGCTGGGTACTATTGGCCTGAAATGGAAAAAGAGGCTATCAAATATGCTAAGAATTGTCAAAAGTGCCGAGTACATAGTAATTTAATTCATGCACCAGAGAGAGATTTGATTCCCTTTACTACATAAAGGCCTTTTCAATAATGGGTGTTTGATCTTATAGGGTCTATACATCCTCATTCTTCTAATGGACATACCCATATAGTTACAGGGACAGACTATTTTACAAAATGGGTAGAAGAAATTCCTTTGACTCGAGCAACATACAAACAAATTTCTATGTTCATTCTAAACTACATCATATGTCAGTATGGAATCCAAATTCAGTAGTCTTAGATAATGGTGGCCAATTTAAGAACAAGGAATTAGATTCTTTATGCTCAAAATTCAAGATAAAACAACATTGGTCATCCATATACTATCCTCAAGGGAATGGACAAGCATAGGCATCAAACAAGAATCTGTTGAAAATCTTGCATCGCATAGTTAATAAAACATGAAGAGATTGGCATCTCATGATTAATCTAGCTCTTTGGGCCTACATAAAAAGTATTAGAATGCCCACTAGGGCTACACCTTTCACTTTAGTTTATGGGTCTGAAGTAGTACTACCTATTGAGGTTGAAATCCCATCACTAAGAATCAGAATGCATGGTCTAGCAACTGATGATGACTATAGAGTGTCGAGGCTGCAAGAACTTGAACTACTAGATGAGTGTAGACAAGAAGCATATGATAATCTTAGAGTATATTAGAAAATAATGTCTAGAGGCTACAACAAGAAAGTCAAACATAGAGAATTTCAGGTTGGCAATCTAGTCTTGAGAGAGAATCCTAAATATCAATCAAATCAAGAACGCAAGGGGAAGTTTGAACCCAACTGGCTGTGTCCCTTTATTATCACTACTTCTTTTATCTCTTGAGCCTATCAAATCTCAACTCTCAATGATTGATGGAGAACAGCTCTGAGAACCAATCAATGTTCTCCATCTAAAAAAATTCTACGCCTAAGGCATTCAGTCTTTGCAAAATGTCCTTAAAAAAATCATAAAAATCAGAAAGAGTCTAGAAAAAATGATCATCCTGGTGAAAACCTAGCAATAGACGCCTTCATGAATAACAAAAAAAATAAAAAAGAGCAAAAATACAAAAAAATCAAAATATTCAAAACAAGAAAAAAAAATAAAAAATTGAAAAATTGAAAAATACAAAAAAAGAAGAAAAACAAAAAGTGCCTTGTTGAAAACTTGGAAACAAGTGCCTTGGTAGCAAAAATAGAATCTCTTCCAAGATGGTGAAAACCTAGCAAATGGGTGCCACTTGTTCAAAATGCTCCATCTATCAGTGCAATCTTGGTCTTTCCTAGCTTCCATTCCTGCTTTACTTTGTACATATTTCTTAGTTTGTTTCTGCATTCCTATTTTCAATAAAGTCAATTTGTACACCAATCAACAAAAGTGTCTGTATTCTATCAATGTTTCAAACTTTGGGGCAATCAATGTCATATTCTATGGTCTACAATATACCACAGATGAGTCATATCAAGTCAGAGCCCTTTGAAGCTACATCCGAGTCAGTCAGTCAGTATCCTCACCAGAAAGGATTTTTCATCTACAATAACACAAACAAACATAAAAATAAAAGTGAAAATAATCTGTGCTTCATGATTTTATCTCCTTGTATGCTTACTGATTCACATTGAGATTCTTGCATATTATGACCTTTCAAGCTCTTCGATGATATCCTTTATAGGATTTAGAGAGTGATGACTAGGGGCATAATCTTTCATTGGTTTTCTACTTTGAGTGAAAATCTAACAACTTTGATAGATCTGGATTGAAATGGTGTCTATCTGTAAGAGCCTCCATCATGTATTGGATGGCCATGTGTACCCTGACCATTGATACCCTAAAAATTCAAGGAAGTTTGATCTAACTGTTGTCCTTTGAGTGAGCTCTTAATCCTACTATGAAGCATGATCTTACCTAAGGAGGTGAACGATAAAGGGTCACTGTAGGTAATTCACAGAGGATTCAGAATGATCTCTTGACTTCTTGGTGGTTTTTTTTACGTAAGGCATATTTAGGTCATCACAACATTTATGTTCTGATGCTTATACAAATTGTAATATCAAAATGGACATGATATTTAGGTCATCTTGGCGTTTATGCCTTGGTGCTTATATCTAATCTGACATTCAGACAAAAATTCCATATTCATATGTCCATGGTTGTCTAGCCAGTGGGTGTTGTATTGAATTTAATGCACAAATAAATATTCATATGTTCATAGTTTCCTAACTAGTGGACATTGTATTGATCTATCTAGTTACCTAATAAAAATATTTAGTGATGAAAATGACCAACACACGATCAGTGACTAGGTCCTACGTCTTAGGTTTGCATTTCACTTTGCATGTCACTCTGCACTTTGCATGATTGCATGATCTCATGATGGCTGAATCAACTTGAATGCTTAAACGATTCTTCAAACAATTCTAAACATCACACAAAGAGTTGAGTCTCACAAGAAGGTCTCTTCATAGATCCCCAAGCAATCACCATCCTAGGTCAAACATCCTTTTTGAAAAATGACCGAGTACTTGTCTTCATCAATTCCTACACAACATATCATGTGAATCACTATATTTACATTACATATCATAATCATTCCATTCCATTGCATTACATACATAGGCATCCATAAAGCATAAGAAAATCATACATTTTCATAATTCATAATCAAATGCATTACATAATCCATACATTCTACACTACTCAAAGAATTTTACATCACATGATATCATCATAAATCAAAATGATATGTACACATGAAGTCACAACCAAAACCATCAATCTCATATATATCATAGCACAGAATAGTCAGAGGTGCACTCTTGGCACAAGGTACAAAAGAATGAGCTCATCTGAGCTGTCAACTATAATCAGTATGTATGGACATAATGAAAAAATCATAATATATAAGACAAATCAGTTGTCTACCTAGTCCTCCACATGTGGTGGTGGTGGGAGAGGTGCATCAGGTAGTGGATCAGTCCTGGGTGCTCTGGCTCCCTTAGAATCTAGCATATACTATGAATACATGGGAACTCTCTGGGCAGCTGGTATAGTAACATAGTAAGTTGACACAGAGTAAGAGGCCCATGTGGTCTAATGTATGACCTCTTCCTATAGCCATCTATTATATGCCTCCCACTCTAAACTTTTTCACTCAGACTCCTTCCGCTGCACATCTAATGTAGTGTTTTGCACCCTTAAGTCTCTAATTTGGACTCTTGACCATCTGATAATATCCCAAGGAGACACCTTAGTCTAGTATCTATCTTTATAGATGGCATCTTTGTATCCTCTAGCTGATCAGTAGCCTCTTCTCTACACACCTTATGACATCTAACCTTAGCACCCAAATCAAAATCAGGATCTGCCTGTGTGTCATCCTGTTGTGCACCGAGGACCTCATCAGCACTCTTAATACTACCAAGTGTACCACTCTCTCCTCTAGAAGATCTCCTATGCAACACTACAGGTCTACCTGCTATTGAACTCAGAGTGTGAGGTGGTCTCATCTGTCTAGCTAGTCTCTGAGGAGTCACTACTGCTCTGGGCCTCAATGGTGTAGGCTCCACCACTGGTATTTGTACATCACAACATCTTTGGCCTCTATCCATGGGTGCACCTGTGACATCTACCACCTCCTCTATGATTGGGATCAACTCACTAGGATCAAAAAACTTGCATATGGGATGCTTCACCAACCAAGAAATGAAAGCATCAGTGACCCCAACATCGGCAACTTGTGGCCTATAGTCCCAATCTTGAGGAACATATCTAGTATATTCCTAACTATAAAGAGCATATGATAATCGAACTGTCCATCCCAATCCCAGCTCTTAGACCATCCATGCATAAGAAGCATAGTCTTGTGGAACATCCTTTATAATCCCATACTGCCTCCACATACGTGTAATGATAAATCTCTCCAAGATAGTAGTGGAATGACCCATCAGTACTCAGCTCTGGAAGAAGTAACTAAATTGGGCACGTGCGGTAGGCCATGCCTCAACTTGTAAGTACAGCCTTCATATCACAAATGTCATATCATCTAGGACATGCCTCCAGTACTCTGTGATGCCCATCTGAACCTATGTGACATATCTGGAGTACCCATATATCAATGGCTCCTATGTTTGTCTACCCTCGCCACATACTGGCCAACATATCGGGATGTGCTCCCACACCCAGATCTATAAAACTAATGCTCTTGATGCAAAATATTTTCTCTCATGATACACTATCTCCTGCATCTCTAAGAACATATGTGCAAGCATGCACTGACCCCAACCTAGCTCAGAAGGTGAAGCCATCAATCAAGCAACCATAGGGGCCCATCCCATCAAAAGACCATTCTTCCGATAGTCTAACATGATAATGCCACCTATCATCCCAATGAGGATACACTCTAATCTATGGGTCTACCCATATCTCTATACCAACACCTCCTAGGAAATGGACTAAGTCAACTAACCATCATCACCAAACAAGGTCCTAAAGGCATGAAGATCGGTATTGCATGAACTATGATAATCCGAGTGGGGTCCATAAAATGGTATACGCAAGATCCTATATAAATGCTCTGGATTCACAGTGATCTCTTCGATCAGCAAGTGGAATGTCTATGTCTCTGAGTGAAATCTCTCTATCAATGTAGTCAGTAAGCCATGGTTCACCCAAATCTTAGGTAACTATATCAGATACTCAAATCCACACATAGCTAGGTGCACTCTGAGAGGGTCATGCATTGACATGCAGAGTCTCTAGCTGGTGTGAAATGTGAACATGAACATCAAGATAGATGACCTACACAAAATAGAAATAGGGTACCCTATTAGTAACTTGGTCAAAAATTAGGCAATAAGTACAAAAATTGAAAAGTTGAATACTTCAAAAGGTATATTAAATGCTAAGAAGTCAGCCTTTGAAATTAGAAAAATAAAAAATTTGACCTAAGGATAAGAAAAACACTCGCTGTTTTCCATACGAGTTTTTAGATTGGTGCCAAAACTTGTATGAGTTTCTATAGGTTCCCACATGACATTTCATGCGTACATGACATTCTACAAGTTCTTGTACGACACTTAAGGGACCCGATGAAATGTCATACAACATATGGGTCCCTCTCATATGAGTTTTAGACAGAATGGGGATGACTTTCTAAATGAAATTGAAAACTCATATGAGTCCTACTGGACTGTCGTACAACTTTTTGTGCATCAAAAATTCAAAAATAAAAAAATGTACGAAAAAATCCTACAAATGCTACAAACATGCAAAATTTGAATTCATAAAGAGGCACAGAGGTCCACTTACCAGGTTCCCATACTGGGGAGGTCGCTAGTATCTCCGACTGCACTCAAATCAATGTGAGGTGACTGGTATGGCCATATTCTCCATTTTTCTCTCAGAGGGCTCCACAAAAATCACAAAAGACAAAAGTGAATAATGAATTGAAAATGACCATTTTGGGCCTTATATAGGTTTTGACCTAATTTTTCAAAGTGTTATGTTTTCCACAAAAATGGCACCCCTAGCTAATTTTGACTTTCTGAATCCATTTTTGGGATCAAAATCTAAATCTAAGATCATTTACTTTGTCAAAATTGTGATTTAAAATATTTGGACCCAAGATGGTTGACTGCTTGCATAATCAACCTTCTAATCATCACAGAAATCCAGAAATCAACTTAATTGATTATCTAACATCAAACTATTCAAATTTCAACTTGGTCAACTATAGTCAACTCATGGTCAAATGTAGTCAAACTTGGTCTCCAGGACCTCTAAATGATGCAGAACGCATTCCTGGATGTGTATAACCAATTCTACAATCAATTAACATGCTTCTAAACATTTAACACTGACTTTTCTTATCATATTTCTATTTTAATCCTGAAGGGGGCATGATATTGCACATCAATAAAATATGTAGATCAAAAATCTTTCTTTCAGTGATCAAGACAACAACCACGTCTAATTGTTGATTCATCAAAAGTCCTCATTGCTTGGGATAAATCGATCATCGCATGGAGCATATCAGATTCATCAAGATTCATATCAATCTGGTATCCTAATCAATCTTGCAAACTGTATTAGCTCTTCATAACAATCAGTTTAGTTGTGTTATTTCCTTGGTTCCTCATAGCTGAAGGGTTCAGATCTGGCATCCTTTCGATTCCTTTGGACAATCAGGTCTGGAGTCAGGATAGTCACTTCTTCATAATCATAGGTTTAGAATCAAGCATTTTGACACTTCTTCATAATCACTAGTTCATTGTTGATATAGTTAGCATCATCTTGATTCTTTGGTCAATCAGGATCTGAATCAAAACATCTTCAAATCTATTTATCAGTTTGTCTCAGAATCGGTTGATCTTTCAGGATTAGTTTTCCCACCACATAACTAAGTCCGCAACATCATCCAAAACATATTATTCTTTGAACCACTGTGCTTCACACAGTAATTCAAAGAGGGGCAAAATGTAATACCCCAAGAATGGGCTATAGGTTCATTGACCATCTACATCAACACATTGATCGAAATTGACTTTGAAGTCCTAACCAAAGGCACATCTGCACATCAGTCATCAAAACCCTAATTGATTTTATCCTAATTCTGCATCGGGGAATATTTCCTAAATATTCCCTATTTATCTAATTATCTTTAATTAAATATTATTTGGTGATAAATCTCATTTATCCTAAAATTTGATTAATTGAATATTTTGAATATTTAATTAAGTTTAAGTTTTCCACTTAATTATTTAATTATATTTAATTATATTTATTCCTAATTAATACTATTTTTATTTGACAATAAATAAAAAATCCTATGAATAATTGATTAAATCTATATTTAATTCATTAAAATCTAGTTGTCAAATTTAATGATATAGTTTGGAATAAAAGTTTGATTTAATAATTGATTAACCCATAAATCAATTATTTTAAACTCAAAATCAGTTAAGATGAAAATAAATCACTTTATTATTAAATTAATTTATATTAAACGATGCACAATCAGAAAACCAGTCAACTTTAAATCAATTATCAATTTCAATTTGTTAAACTTTCTAAATGCAACATGTGATTGTGAGTTGAAAAAGTGAACTAAAAATCTATTTCAAGTTAAAAAGTTCTTTTGCATGATTTTATGAGTTGATTTACTCATAATTTCTTCTTAACTCAAAAATCAACTTGATTTTATCAAGAGTTATTTATGGCTTTTCTCAATGCATTCTCAAGCCCTGGATTTCTATAAAAACAAGGCTCAAATCCTCACAAAAGAATCCCTCAAATTTGCATACTTACTCTAGTGAATTTTCATCTGAAGCATCAAAGCTCTTGCGACAGGTGATTGTGAGATCTTTGTTTTCAATTCATTTTTCATGTCATAGCATATCATTGTTAGATCCATTGCATATCATTCCTATTCATTCTAGACTAGTTTAATATCAGTTTTTCATTTTATTGCATACAAAATCCAAAAAAATAGATTAATCTACATTCATCCTACATTCATCTTTTAGCATTAAATCGTTCATTTAGGTGTTGCATTATCACTGATCTCGGTCTGAATCTGAGAATACCATACTTGCACCTACTGGAAGGCAGTAAATAACCTGGTTAGCTTAGTTTATTTCATTTATAGATTTCTCAATTCGCTAACCTCTAATGTTTTAGTGAAGTATTGTGTCCATAGTTACAATTTTCACACACACAATAGCACTACATAAAATGGTGTTTCTGAAAGGAAGAATAGGAATTTAGTAGAAATGGCACATTGTAGGATACAATCCAAGGATCTTCCTTTTTTTCTATGGGCTAAAGCTGTTAATATTGTGTCTCACGTCTTAAATAGATCTCCCACGAGTTGTTTGCAAAATATTACTCCCGAAGAAGCATGGAGTGGAAGGAAACCAAATGTTAAGTATTTTAGAGTGTTTGGATATGAAGCATATGCTCATTTACCTGATTAAATTAGAAAAAAGGAAATTTGATAAGAAAAGTGTTAAGCGCATCTTTGTGGGCTATGATGATCAAATAAAAGGATAGAGGTTGTATGTTCCTAGTGTGGAATCTATGTATTTACAAGTAGGTATGTCAGGTTGAATGAAGGGTTCGATGATATGAAAAAATACTCTTGCATTCCACAAGTAGCCATAGATAATCATGAATCTTCAAATAATTTTGACATTGGTGAAAGTTCCAAGAAAATATCTGATATAGTTGAGGAATCTAGTCCTCCCCTAAAGACCAAGAGTATTCAAGATATCTTTCAAAGGACTCAAAAAATTAATTATGCTTTAATGACCACCATAATGAAGGTCAATGATCCTCAAACATATGATGAGGATAAAAGGAAACCTGAATGGGAACAAGCTATGCAAAGTGAGTATGATTCTTTGATAAAGAATAATAAAACTTGGGAATTGGTAGACTTACCTAAGGGTAAGAATATGGTTACCAATAAGTGGGTGTATAAAACTAAGTTTAAGTTAGATGGGAGCATTGAAAAATACAAGACAATATTAGTGGCCAAAGGGTATTCAAAAAAAGAGGGAATTGATTACACAGAAACATTTTCCATATTAGCAAAGATTAGTATTGTCATGACTTTTATAGCATTGGCGACACATTTCAAGTGGCCTCTTCACCAAATGGATGTTAAAAATGCATTTTTGAATAGTGAAATTAATGCAGAAATCTATGTGACTCAGCCTCAAGGATTTAAAATTTCAGGAAAAGAACACTTAGTTTGCAAATGAAAGAAGTCTTTATATGGTTTGAAACAAGCTCCAAGGGCTTGGTATGCTAAAATTAATGAATATTTCTAAACTCAAGGCTTCCATAATAGTCCTCATGATCCAAATTTGTATGTGAAGGATTTTGACTATGGTGGCATCAAAATTATTATGCTTTATGTTGATGATCTATAATAGAGTCCAAAGTTAAAATTGCAAGATACTTGTGAGATGAAAAATATTGGTTTTCTACATTACTTTCTTGGCATTCAAGTATGGGAGAAGGATGATGGTATTTATCTCTCTCAAACCAAGTATGCTCTAGACATATCAAAAAAAGTTTAGAATGGAAGATAGTAAGAGTGTTCCTACTCCATTTGCTTCGGGACTAAAGCTAAGAAATCATATGGAAGGTGAAGATGTTGATCCTACTATATAGAAGCAATTAGTTGATAGTCTTGTGTACTTGACCCACGCTTGACTAGATATTTCTTTTGCAGTCAGTGTTGTTTCCAAATTTTTGAGTTCTCCTAAGGTCCCACATTGGATAACAACTAAATGAATATTAAGATATGTGCAAAGGACTTTGACAATGGGTATCTATTATTCATCTCATGGAGATCTTTAACTTATTGGTTATACAAATTCAGATTGGGCAGGATGTGCAGATGATCGCAAATCAACTATAGATTATATTGTCTATCTTGGTTTAGGTCCCATTTCATGGTGTAGCAAAAAGAAAGATACTATTGCTCTATCTACTATAGAGGCTAAATATACATTAGCAAATGAAGCAGCTTAAGAAATTACTTGGATACGGGATATTCTATCACTTCTCAAGCAACATCATGTAGGGCCTGCTTTACTTCATTGTCACAATCAAAGTTTCATCTCATTGTCCAAGAATCTAGTGTTTCATGCTTGTACAAAAAATATTGAGGTCTATCATCATTATATCAAGCATCTTTTCCAGCAACAAGTGATTCATCCTCAATATTGCAAAATAGAGGACCAGATTCCTAATATATTCACCAAGGCATTATGTGAAACTAAGTTTGTATTTCATAGAAATCATTTAGGGTTATGAGCAGTCACTTGACTATCTCATGGTTGTCATTCAGGGGGAATTCTAGAGAATTTCAACCATTGTATAATGAATAATAATGGTAAATAGGTACCTAACAAGGTTTTAGGTTGGGACCCATCATTTCTAGATTATGGGGGGATATTTAGATAGTTATTATAATTAATTTAGGGGGGATGTTTAAATAAATTAATTCCAACAAACTACCTTAGTCGGCATAGACTAGAAGGATCTCAAAACATGTGCAACCATTTTTGTAGTGGTCCAGCCACCTTTCTCAATAGTTTTTCATAAATGTAGTAGCTAACTACACTCTATAGCCCTCACTACATTTAATGTAAATTTTCCTATAAATAGAATGTTTGGGCTTGATATTTCTATGCTCAATTTTTGGTTTTTCTCATTTTTTTGGTGATTAGTCTTTAGGTAAAATATTTTTGGGTGTATGAATCTCAATTTTTTCTTGTAACAGTTACCATGGCTGGACAATATTCTAACTATTATGCAATGAGTATTCTAGCAGAAATCAATTCTCCAATAACTGAAAAACTCTTGAACTTCCACATTCTCTTTATGGAAGACTTGTCATTGTGCTTAAATTAGTTTTCCATTGTTATGGCTGTTGTTTTGTATTGTATTAAGAGAGATTATTAATAAAGCTTAGAATACCATTGCTAAGAGTGGATGTAGCCTATTTACATATGAATCACTATAAAATTCTCTGTCTTCTAGTTGTGTTCTATGTTTTTTTTTACTATTCTGATTTTATCTTTGCATTTCCACTTTAAATCTACATCAACCATCAACACATGCAATGTTGAACTATGGATTTGCACCGCACTGGCTAATCTCAAAATTAATGGAAACAAAATATAAAAATTTAAAAAATAACAGTTAAAAGAGCATAATATAATTGAAAAATAGAGCAAAATACTACAGTAAGACAAAGGAAGAAATAATGCAAAGATGAGAACTGTATTTGTAGACCTCTTATAAACTTCTGGAATTTTCTTTAGAAGCTATGGTGAGAACAAAAGATAGAATTATGGAGAGTTCTATACAAAAGCTATGCTAGAGTAGTCTAGAACAAGTTTCTCCAGCTGACTGGAAAGCTCTAAAGAATATATTAAATACTTACCTTCCTACTAAAATAAACATTATTTATTTCAACATTTAATCTTTTGTTGATCATATTTGAAATATTAGTGATTTATAATACATAAAAAACTTGCAATTTGTATTGTGAAATAAAAACTAATTCGATCAAACTACTATTTTGATATTTAACATGTAATTGATTAAAAAGAATTTGTGATCAATTGAAATTATCTTTTAAAAGTTATAAATTTTACATTAAGATGTAGTGCTTTTCTATAAACTTGGTCCACTTACAAAAATAAAACATACCTCTCAAACATTACTAAAAAAAAAAGTGCAACTGCTAGTTTATAGAATGTTTAGGTAAACTATCTGATATGTACCTTTGCAACTAGTATCCAACATGGTCTAATTAGTTAGGGAGAAATTCTAAAAGTGGAGAAACCATCAAATGTGCACAGACAACTCTATTTAGAAAGCAATCAACAAGATCACTGTAACCTGGAAACACATTCCATTCCATGGACTTCAAATTAAGAGACAACAGATTCATGCTTCCTTTATCGGTAAGAAAATTTTTATCTAATGAAGCTGCAACCATAAAATCTATTCCATGCAATGAGTTGACCATGTCTTTGAACAAGCCTTGGGGAGTAATAGAAATGAGAGACCAATTCTTTTTATTTTCTATTTCTGAATCCAATTCCCATATCCCCACCAAAGTGTGCTTGATAAAATAGAAACCACCCCATATGGAACTTCCTCTAATTCCCTCCTTGTGTAACCTCCCCACCAAAAGAATCTTCCCATTACACGCTAGTAAGGAAGGAAGAGTAGATTTGTAGTTTTTTTTTACTTTCATGAAAATCTATGTTAGGAATAGTCCCAAGAGATAATTGAGAGGGGAGGGGGCTGAATCAGTTATCTACAAGATTCAATTCTTTATCCAATTAAGTATACTTAAACATAAAGCATAAACACAAAGAAAGAACACCTGAACACAACACCAATATTTTGGTTATGGGGAAACCCAAATAGGTAAAAACCCTGGTGGCACTTGATACCCACTAATATTCTGTACTAGTGTATAATGATCCTTGTTAGAAGATCCTTTACTCTGTTAGGAGTAGCTTTACAATATATTAAGTATAGTAGACTTGGTTAAGGGTTAGACCCTATTAGGAGTCTTTTAGAATTGTCCCTGTTAGGGAAGAGGACGCATTGTCCAAGAGCTCACTACTCAAATGGGCGAAGGCTACAACCTTCTGATTAACAAATACACACTATATCTAGATCTTGGTGAACTATACTTTGACCTATTGTCTAGATCAATTCCAATGAATAGCACAAGTACTTCACTTGGTCACATAGACCTTCTTCTAATCGCTCAATACTTCGCACACTCTGCTCTACTCTTCTTAATCAACCATGAACGACACTTCAATAATCACAAATGACTGCCTATAAATATCTTTCCTCCAAATGATACAATCAAGTTGGCCTGTTAGAGCCACCTTGAAATCATATTAGAGAAACCATAAAAAACTCCAATAAACATTTTGTCAGCTCTACTATGCACGCAACTCATTCTGGGACCTATCTAATAAGATAATTGTAGACACATGCTACACACTGTCAGCTCTACCAAAACAACTGGAACTTTCTTTGTAAGCTAAATTAACTCATGCACTCTTAACCAAACATTAATAACACTTCTCCAAGCTTAAATCCAAGGGCATATACCCTAAAGATAGGTGCAACTCAAGAACCAATAAAATCTTTTTCGGCTCTTCTGAATAAACATGGGAAACTACTACTGGTGAATAGCGACTGCATAACTTCACTTCTATTCATCAAAAAACTATGCATCCATAACTAAAACATAACTAACATGTCTTCAACATATATCCAAGTGTGCAAGGCTCCATGATAACTATACAAACAACCATACACAAAACACTATATGTTACTCTGTCAGGAATAGTGCTAACACCAGCTACTACATAACTATCTATACTAATAGTTAACCTCTACGCCCATGATATCATGCTGATATCATGTCCATGCTTCATATACTAAAAGCTTACTACATAAGACTTCCACGCATGCTACTTTCCATATGTTGTCATCAATGACAAACATACAATCAGTACTAGCCTGCTAGAAAATCTCCAACAATCTCCCCCTTTGGCATTGATGGCAACATGTGGAATGAAAAACCACCACCAGCCCAAATGAATATTTCTTTTATAACATTCTCCATTTCCTCTTCAAAACTCCCCCAAAGATGAATCCTCCATCTGCTGCAATATTTTATAATATTCTCCATTTCCTCAACTATACTACTATCATAATTGAATGTTGCTCCCCCTTTGTATATTACTCCTCTTTTTGCTTCTATTTTTCATGACTCTATATATTACTCCCCCTTTGACATCAATGGAAAAGGGTGCCATTCATTTTAAGCACTAGTACTACTCCTGTGGTAGAGTAGTCAACCTTCCACCAGTCCCAGAGGAATGATGCCTTTCCTTCTTTCTTCTAAGAAGAATCAAGGAAGGGAATGACTCCCAAATTCTCCCTGAGATACTCAAAAGTATCCTTAGGCAAGGGCTTTGTGAATATATCTACCAACTGATCTTTAGTACTCACATAGTCCAACTTGACTTCTTTCTCTGCTACTTTCTCTCTTAGGAAGTGATACTTGATCTCAATGTTCTTTGTCTTTGCATGCATCACAGGGCTCTTTGACATATTGATATTGCTAGTGTTATCACAATGAATAACAATAGGATAATCAATCTGAATTCCAAAATCTTTTATCATCTGCTTGATCCAAACAATTGTAGAACAATTCAAGGCTATTGCAACATACTTTGCTTCTGCTGTTGATTGAGAAATACAATTTTATTTCTTTCTTGTCCAAGTGACAAGTCTATCACCAAGAAACACTGCTCCACCTGAAGTACTCTTTCTGTCATCAACACATCCTGTCCAAGCTGCATCAGTGTACACATGAAGCTCAACATTTTTTGAATTAGGATACTATAGACCATAATCTATAGTGCCTTGCAAGTATATAAATATTCTCTTTACTACCATGAGGTGACTTTGTTTAGGCTCTGCTGCAAATCTTCCAACTATGCCAACTGTATTGGAAATATCAAGTCTAGTCTGAGTAAGATATATGAGTTTACCAATCATAGACTTATACAATGTTATATCTACTACTGGTGAGTCATCTTATTTTGTAAGCTTGCATCTAGTGATCATAGGGGTTCCTATTGGCTTGCAATCATCCATTTGATAAAATTTGAAGTTTTTGACTATAGCATAGGCTAGAAATAACTTAATAGCTTCTAATCTACTCACAAGTGCAAATGTGTCTGAATAATCAATGCCTTCTCTTTACACATATCCCTTACATACCAATCTTTCTTTATTTCTTACTACTGTTCCATCTTCATTCATCTTATTTCTAAATATCCACTTTGTTCCAATCACATTCTTATCACTAGGTCATCGGACCAGTTCCCAAGTGTCATTCTTAATAATCTAATCAAGTTATTCTTTCATAGCATCATGCCAATCTAAATCATTACAAGCATCTTCAACACTTAGAGGTTCAATCTAAGATAGTAAACATACTGCTTCACTACTAGCTTAGTTCTTTGCTTGTGATCTTGTTAAGAATTTGCCGCTCTGATCTCCAATGATGTCTTCCTTGGAATGATTTATTGATGTAAACTTTGGAACTTTACGTGATGTTGACTCATCTACCTTAGGAGTATTTTCTTCACTTGTCTTAGGGTCATTGAATAACACATCAATACTGTGAAACATTTCCTCAATAAATGTCTCACTAGTGGAGGGTCTAGGTTCTTCTTCAATCATGGGTGACTAATCATGATATCTTTCTTGAATCATAAACTTTTCATCAATCTTTACATGAGCACTTTCAATGATCTTTTTAATCTTAAATTGAAACATCTATAAGCTTTACTTTTAGTAGAGTAACCAAGAAAAATACCTTCATCACTTCTTGCATCAAACTTGCCTACTGCTTCATCCCTCTTGATGTAGCACTTGCTTCCAAAGATTCTGAAGTATTTTACTATGGGAAAATTACCAAACCATAGCTCATAGGGTGTTTTTTCAGTGCCTCACCTTAATTGAATTCTATTGATGGTATAGACTATTGTATTGACCGCATCTCTCCAATAGGTTTGTGCAACTTTTCCTTCTATCATAATGGTGCACACTATATCGAGAATGATCCTATTTCTTCTCTCTAGAATTCCATTCTACTTAGGGGTTCTAGGTGCACTTAACTATCTCTTTATGCCATGTTCTTCATAGTACTCATAAAATCTATCAGAGGTGAATTCTCCTCCTCTATCCGATCTCAAACATTTTATCTTTAGTCCAAATTCATTCTCAACCTTAGCTTTGAATATTTTGAACTTCTCAAAAGCTTCTAACTTGTCTTTCAAGAATGCAACCCACATGATCCTAGTATAATCATCAACAAACAAAATGAAATATCTTTCACCATAGTATGATCTTGTTTGAGTTGGACCCCATAGGTCGGTATGAATCAGATCCAACTTGTTATCTGCTAAATTCTACATGCTCCTGAATGAATTTCTCACATGCTTCCCCATCACACATTCCCTACATATAGTATCAACTAGCTTTGCTATACTAGGTAGATCTCTTACTTTCTTAACATTGCTTATCTTTACTATGTTATCAAAATTGGTATGACATAGTATTTTATGCCACAACCAACTATCATCAACTTTAGCAACTCCAATGATACATTTTTCATCTTTGAACTCCAACTGATAGCCTTTTCCAAGTAACTAACCAACATTGAGAAGGTTATGTTTCAAACCATCAACATAAAAAACATCATCAGTACTATTCTTTCCATCCAAAGTGATGGCTCCTCTACCAACTATTGGTTTAGGAGTGTTGTCTCCAAATCTAACCGTACCTCCATTGTATTTGTCTAAATGAAAAAACCTACCTTTATCACCTATCATGTGATGTGAACAACCACTGTCTATAATCTAGTCTATCCTTATGTCAGTTTGTGAAATCAATGCAAGCTCTTGATTCTCTTTCTTATCTTCATGAATTGTCTTGTTATTCATTTTGTCTATAATAGAAATGAATCCAATTTCTTCTTCACTAGATTCTTCATCTGAAAGTCCATCTCCAGCATAGTAGCATTCCTTAGAATACTTAGGCTTGTAATCCATTTGAACTTTCTAGCTCTAGTGGGACACTTAGATGCAAAGTGATCAATCTTATTACATGAAAAGCACTTAAATGGTAATTGACCTTCATATTTTCCTTTTCCTTTCTTTTCTCTTTTGGCAATCATAGCAATAGAATCATCTAATGTTTTCTCTTCATCATCATCATCATCATCAAAATTACTAGAAGTGTTTGTAGATTTCTTACCATGAACTGTTGCTTTGAAAGTTTTCCCACTCTTTGGTTCTGTCTTTAATCTTGAAATCTCAAAAGTTAAGATTTTACTAATCAACGTCTCTCTCTTGAAATTTGATGTAAGCTACATGGTCTCATCAAGGCCATTGATCTTTCTTTCATATTCTGGAGTAAGAGTAGTCATTAACTTGTCCATGATGTCCTCCTCTGAAATCTCTCCACCATTGTTCCTTATTCTAGCAACTACTTCATTGATCATTTGGTTGTAAGCTTTGATATTTTCCTTAGGAAACATCTCTAATGCATTGTATCTTTTCTTCCATGTCTTTCTATGTGCATCCTTTTCTTTTTTGTCTCATTTAAATATTTATTCTAGGTGCTTTCATATTTTATGGGTTGTATCTATCTTTTTTACTTCTGAAAATTCACCATCAGATAGGGCACTGATAAGGGCTTCTTTAGTAATAGCATTCTGATGAAACAATTCCTTTTGTGTGTCAGTAGCATCATCTTTTGCAAGGTCTTCTAAAGTAGGAATCTTGGATGCTTTGATAGTTACATTAAAAACTTCAAAAGCAATGCACTGCAAATGGGTCACCATCTTGTTCTTCCAATCAAGATAATTCTATCCATCAAACTTAGGACTCTCTTTCCTAAAGTATGCCATTTGATCAACCTCAAGCTGTTAAAATTTCTCTTCGAGGCACTTGGCTCTGATACCAATTGTTAGGAATAGTCCCAAGAGATAACTGAGAGGGGGGGGATGAATCAGTTGTCTACAAGATTCAATTCTTTATCCAATTAAGTATACTTAAACATAAAGCATAAACACAAAGAAAGAACAAATGAACACAACACCAATATTTTGGTTACAGGGAAACCCAAATAGGTAAAAACCCCAGTGGGACTTGATACCCACTAATATTCTATACTAGTCTACAATGATCCTTGTTAGAAGATCTTTTACCCTGTTAGGAGTAGCTTTATAATATATTAAGTGCAGTAGAATTGGTCAAGGGTCAAACCCTATTAAGAGTCTTTTACAATTGTCCCTGTTAGGGGAGAGGATACACTGTCCAAGAGCTCACTGCTCAAATGGGTAAAGGCTACAACCTTCTAATTAATAGATACACACTATATTTGGATGTTGGTGAACTGCGCTTTGACCTGCTATCTGGATCAGTTCCAATGAATAGCACAAGTACTTCACTTGGTCACATAGACCTTATTTTGATGGCTCAACACTTTGCACACTCTTCTCTACTCTTCTTAATCAACCATGAACCACACTTCAACAATCACAAATGACTGCCTATAAATATCTTGCCTCCAAATGATATAATCAAGTCAGCCTATTAGAACCACTTTGAAATCATATTAGAGAAACCATAACAAACTCCAATAAACATTATGTTAGCTCTACTATGCACGTAACTCATTCTGGGACCTGTCTAATAAGATATTGTAGGCACACGCTACACACTATCAGATCTACCAAAACAACTGGAACTTTCTCTGTAAGCTAAATTAACTCATGCGCTCTTAATAAAACATTGAAATAACACTTCTCCAAGCTTAAATCCAAGGGTGCACACCCTAAAGATAGGCGCAACTCAAGAACAAATAAAATATCTGTCGGCTCTTCTAAATAAACATAGGAAACTACTGCTGGTGAATAGCGACTGCATAAATTCACTTCTACTCATCAAAAGACTATGATTCTATAACTAAAACATCACTAACATGTCTTCAACATATATCCAAGTGTGCAAGGCTCCATGATAAATGTACATACAACCATACATAGAATAATGTTTGTTACTCTATCAGGAACACTGCTGACACCAACTGCTATATAACTGTATGTACTAACAGTTAACCACTACACCCATGATATCATGTTGATATCATGTCCATGCTTCATATATTGAAAGCTTACTACATAAGACTTCCATGCATGCTACTTTTCATATGTTGTCATAAATGACAAACATACAATCAGTACTGGCCTACTGGCAAATCTCTAACAATCTATATGAAGAGTAAACTTTCATTAAATCATCTTAACTTGGAAGTCTCTATGAGAAATGTCATAACAACCTAGAAGATGACCAAAGTCATTCGTGAAGCAAGCCATGCCATTCTGCAGTGTGCTCTTTGAAAAAAGTGTATTATCAACATTGAGCATAATTGGAATAACTTTGGGAATATCCTGCCACTCCACGAGATTTGTTGGAAGAGACAGTAAAGTCCTCCCATGGAACAGATTTTATTGTTACCGCTTCAATAGATAATATTTGGCTTACCATTAAAGGAAGTATAAATCTGTTGATCTTTAATTTGAGGTCCATGGAATGGAATGTGTTGCAGACTACACTGCTGAAGATCTGGTTGATTGTGCTACTCCAAGACGAGGCATCTGTGCACGCTTTAAAACTTATCCATCTTTCAATTTGTCTCCAAATCCACCGGAGCCCATTAAATAAAGAAGATACAGTTGTGAAATTAAATTGATGGTTACTTGTCTGAAAAAGATTTGTTAGAGTGTTTATTTAGAGACGGGATTTTTGCTTTCTATTATATATTGTAATTTAATATCTTTTATGAAAAATAAAAAGAATATTTTCTACTTGAAACTTTCATAATGATATATCTCAGCGGTTGTAACAAAATGTTATGTACACATTTTATCATTTGTAAAGTTTCTGTGCCTATATTTTGATTAAGGTTTTTAAACTTATCTTGTCAGAGTTTGTAAAGTTCATCCAACAATTTTAATCAGTATAAGATTTGCAATCAATGTTTTCAATAGAAAAAATATCTTTTTAATGTCCATTTGAAAATAAATGCTAAAATCAGTTCAATCTCAATTTCAGAACTTTGTATTATGTATCCTTATTATGATTTAATTTGTTTCAAAATCATCATCCTAAGTATATTTTAATTATTCTCCCGCAGACGAATTTATGTTCATGACTATGCCTGTAAATTAATAGTTCATTTGAAGAGGGCCAAACATAAGGAACAAAAAATGAAAGTGAACTATGAATGTCATATTAATACATCATTTTGTCTTTACTTTATATGTAAATTTTGTGTCATTTTATAAAAAATATTTACTACCAAACTTACAACTAAAACTATGGTATCTATAATAATTATTTGTTGTATTAAAAATAGTAATAGTTTTAATTATAAATTAATAATATTGGAAAAGATTTATAGGTAATGGACTCTTTTTGAAGGGATACATTATCATTATCTAGCTTAAAAGATTATTTATTATTCTTATATTATTTCGTTTCCATACAAATTATGTGTTATATAAAAATTCTCAAATATTTCAAAATAATTTTCTCATAGCATTAGTAGAAGTTATAAATTGTTGTGGGAAGATTTCAAGCAAATATTATATATTGTAAATTCATAAATTTTTTAATTATATGATTTTTATCATATTTATTAATTTTAAATTTTATTATATCTATAAATTTTATGAAATGATAATTAAATATTTTTGTTTAAATTTATGAATTAAATTTCTATATTTATTTCAAAAAAATTGATTGTTTTCTTTTTGTATTAGATATAAAGTATCAAATTTATTACAGTTGACTATTTTGGAAAATGGTCAACAATACTAATTCCTTCATAATTTTTTATAATATATTTTATCTAATAGAAAAAACTACTAATCACCCAACAAACCTATCATAACATATTGATCATAAGGAGCAAGCGGGAATAGGGTGAGCGGCGCTAAGGCTTCCGGTTCTTCAGTGGAGTCGAGTGATTCTGGTGATGATGAAGATGATCCACTTGCAGGTTTGTGGGATTAGGCCGTTGGGGTTCTTTTCGTGCTTGGTGAGACTAGGTCAGCTGCTCTCCCAGTGTGGAGCCAGTCTGGTCTTGTTTTTGCTGGGATGGCTAGAGATGCTCATGTTGAGGCCTCCTCCTCCTTTGTCTACAATGATCTTCTTCTCTCATGCCTCGTCCCTCTTCCTTGGGCTCTTCCTCAGTGTGAGGAAGGTTGGTGCAGGGTTCATGGGGCTAGGGTTTCATTTGTCTTGCTATGTGCCTCCTTCGTTAGTGGTGTGACCTTTCTTGGAGGGGGGGTGGGGGACGAATCTGCTACTTCCTTGGAGACTCTCTGTGTGGATCTATCTTGTCCTCCTCTATTCCTTTCATTTTGTGGAAGGTTCTTGGGGCTCGCTTCACTGGTCATTGTTTCTTCCTTAGAGCTTTTGGGCAGGATGGCTGTCGAGGTTCAGCCTTCTTTGATGTAGGGGGTTTTCATTTTTTATTTCCTCCCCTCTATTTTTATGGAGATCTTTGTTGTTGCCTTGTGGCACAACTTCTTGAGGCTTGTTCTGCCTCTCGGTGCTTTGGTGTAGAGAGGCTTCTTTTCTCTTTTGATGCCTAGGGTTGGAGGGAAGCCATATTGGAGTATTGGCTCTTTCTTCCCTTTCCATTCGGTGGTGTAGATCCCTATCGAGGTGGGGTTTCACTCCTGGGCCTAGTGGCAGGTGAAGGCTTCTCTTCTTCTTTCTTATTTCCTTCTTCCTATTGAGGTGGGAACTCCTTTTGAGGTGGAGGCTCAGCCTATAGAGGTGGCTCTTTTCTAGACGAAAGAGGTGTGAAGGAGTGTTGCTGTTGAGCTTGGTCTATGTTGGAGGGAGCTCTTTTTGCCAGAGTTCTTTATCTGTACTTTCTTTCTCTTGGTAGACTATGGCTTGGTGGTTTGGGGAGAATTTCTTTACCCCATTTCTCTGGAGAAGGTTGGGGGAGCCTTTCAAAACCCTTTTCTTGGCGCAGCTCAAGTTAAATCTGCTTAAATATTTAAGCTGTTGTTTTTATTCATGTTTGGTTCTACAAGGGTGGATTAGTCTGTTTACCACCATGCTAGTTCTAGGTCCGAGGTTAAAACCCAGAATGGTAAGGGAAGCCATTTCAAAACCCATATTATTGGTTTGGGGTGCCTAAAAACCCTAGTTTTCTTCTGTTGGCATAAATCTTTGGCTTCACTCTAATGGCTTTGATCAGCTAGAGCCTTAGTGTCTATCCTTCTTTTGGCTGCTAATATTTTGATGTATTGGGGCTGTTGGTAGATCTACTAGTAGTCAGTGCTAGGGGAGCTTTGTAAAGATTATCTTCTTCTCCTAGCTATCTCATTTTAGGTATGTGCTAATTTTTTCTATCTTTCACTGCTTTCACATTGGGTTACAGTTCCCTTCAAAAACTAAATGTATATGGTTTTGGGGCCCATTCAAAACCTATTTTCCCTAATCAAAAACATATTGATCATAAGTTCTTTTCTTTTCTTTTCTTTTTATTTCCTTTCTATTTGGTTTCCTATTTGGATCGGTACTATTTGTTTGGGATGTTCTATGTCCCCATTTTTTGTTTTAGTTGTTTGTTCTAGTTATTCTAATTGACTATTCTGTATCTTTAACTCTTTTGGTTTTGTGCCCCTGCAAAACCTATTTTTGCTTAATTTTCAAAACATAGTGATCATAAGTGTGAGGCAACTTGTATGGATCATCTTTGACCTTTCCATTTTCCCCCTCTTAATGCATGTGAGCCAACATGTGAACCCATCCATCCACCTGAGGACACTATCATATGTTATCCTCTATGCATACAAATGATCTACTCTATCAACAATCGAGATAGACTAGGGTTCTGTTGTAATAGGTACAACTGGTGGAGATGATGCTACAATAGGTAGAATAAGGTTTGGGATGTCATTGATTTTTTTTATGTCTCTCCTCTTAAGCTCTGACTTGTGCTAAGAAAATTTGAAGAGTGATCTCAAATGGGGTTCTGTTTGCAATAGCCTAGGTCTAGGTGTAACCATTATCTAGATCACCTCTCTAATAATTCTAACCAAACCACTTTTTAATAGGTTTTCAAAGTTTCTTCTTGAGATCTTTAGAGTGACTGTAACTCAAAAAAAATATCATGATAGGTGAGTCTCCTCAGAGACTCAATAAGAGTTTTAGATGTGCCATTAAAAATAATGTTATTGCTAACTTTCTGAATGGACCAAAGAATAACAATTGATAAAATAAAATAAAAAACATTGAAGTCCCTTTTGAGACCCAAGATATTTCCAAAGAGAATCTTAGTTATATGAATATTATTATCCACAGATAGATCAAAGAGGCCACAAATAGTTTTTTCAATGTGACAATCTAAAAATAAGCTCATGATTGTTTATGGAGTTCTGATTTCCCCCAAGCGTATCAGCACAGCTATGTCACTAGGTGGGCTCAAAGTTAAGGGACAACCATCTGTTAAGGTGAGAAAAGATGTTAAATTTAGTGACAAGAAGGAATGAAGGTTGTTGGATTTGAAGGTAGGAATAGGGGTACCATGAGACCATGGGTAGGAAAAGATACTCTTGTTATTGAATTTACATTGTTTATGTAAAGAAAAGGCTTTGGAGGAAGTTTTAAGGATGGAGTAAGTTTTGAATTGCTAATGGGGGATGCCATAATTGCCTATATAAGTTCCCAATCAATAGAATTCTCATGAGATAATGTTTAACATCAGTTTTATACCTTTATTAGCCAACCATCTTACTACATAACCTTTCAAGAGGGTAAGGCATTTATCCTTGTGCATTACGTTCCACTGAATAGGCTTATTCCTACAAACTAATTTTTCCTCTGCAATAACATTTTTTTATTAAAAAGAAGGGTATGTGTGGGATCATGGTATGTCAAACTAGACCCTTAAGTGGCAACGAAAATTTAGAAAATTAGGTTTAGGCAAGTTGACATAAAAAATTGAACAAGTTATAAGTATTATATAAAAAATATGTAACAAGAGAATGTGTAGAAAATTGAATTTAGTATCTAATATACTAGGCCTTTTTTGAAAAAAATTTATTCTATATGTTAAAATTTTCAAATTTTAATGTAGTAGTATGAAAATTTTAGGAAAAAATAAGAAGTAGGCGTATGTCTAACCACCTTAAACATAATCAAATGATAATTTTTTTTACAAGAATCTAGATATAAGTAGTAGACTCATGTCCAGATGTGACACATATTATTTAGTAATTTATTTCCATGTAAATAATTAATTATAATTTTTATTCTACAACTTTTTTAGAATACAAAAATTCTAGTGTTTGACCACGTTAACTTAGTCTAAACTTTATCAAAAAAAAAATTTTAAAAGAAATTCTTTTAGTAAGAAAATCATAGAATGTGACACATGTTTTGGATTTCAAAAAATGTTATACAGTTTGAAAGTTATAGCTATTTTTCAATAACTCTATCAATCAGGACTAGAAAGATAACGAGTAGGTGTATGTCTGACCACATTAAACAAAATCAAATGATAATAGTTTTTGATAAGATTCTAGATAAAAGTAGTAGACTCATGTTCGGATGTGATGCATATATTTTTTTTCAAGTAACTAATTAATTATGGATTTTCTACTATAAACTTTCCTCAAAATAAAAACTCTCATATCGGACCAGCTTAACTTTGTCTAAAATTCATGAAATTGAAATAATTGTTTATTATTGTTGTATTAGGTGAAGCATAGAATGTGATGTATATTTCAGATTTCAAAAATGTTATATTGTTTGAAAGTTATAGTTGTTTTTCAAAGAGTCTATCAATCAGGACTTCTTTTTCACATCGCCACTTTTTGGTATACCATGATCCTACACATACCCAAAAATGTCTTACTAGCTCCCAGACCTTCCATATATCCTTGAATACATATTACCCATTTACTTTAATAAAAAGTGAGCTTGTGAGAAGGTCACAAAAATGAAGCCCTCTCTAGGAAGAGCCTTTAAGAGGGGTTCCTATACTAATATTATTCTGAACCACTTCTAAATCAAAGTATAGTGGTTCTTTCCCCCTTCTAATTAAATTGATATTGATTAAATAACCAAGATGAGGTGTATTATATCTAGTATAAGGAAAGAATATTTTGATAGATTTGGTATCTAGCTGCCAAGGACAAGTAAGTTTTGTTCAATTTTCCTATTTTCTTGTCAAGCTTATTTTTGGTCTAGAACACATTTCTTATAAGTCTAGGAAAATAGAGAAAGGTATGCCCAAATATTTGATCTGATGTTTAGCCCACCCCCTCCCCCTCCCCAAACTCAGACTATACTTAGAGAGCCAAGGGGGGGGATATCCTCCCAACCTAGTAGAATAAATTTAGAGATTGATATTTTACTCACCAAGGATTGACAAATAAACCTTTGGTTTGTCTATTATTATGTTAAGATTCTCATTATCTAGAGTAAACATGATAGAGGTATCATCCACAAATTGCACATGAATAAGATTGCAACCATTAGCTAGGGAAATGCTTTGAAATCTAAGGGAAATGGAGTCAGCACTTATCAAGTAGAATAAAGCATTAACTGCTATAACAAATAGGGTAGGAGCTAATGGGAGCCCCGTCTTATACACCTAGAAATAAAGGTAGGATCAATTTGACATCCACTAATATCCACTTTAGCATTAACATGTTTCAATAGGACTCTAATCATATTCTAGAATTTTTTAATAAAGCCAAGCCCATCTAGCATCATAAAGATGAACTTTCATTCAATCATGCCATAGACCTCTTGATCTAGTCAATTAACCTCAGACATTCCTTTAGTTTAGAATCTTTTGCCCAACTCATAGTGTGCACTATAGTAGAATCTTTTGTTTTACTATAACATTAATTTGATAAAAAAAATAAATTAATTTAAGCACTATTATTATTATTATTATTATTGTTGTTGTTGTTGTTGTTGTTGTTGTTGTTATTATTGTTATTATTATTATTATTAATTTATTTTTTGGTCGATAAGAAGCTGAGGCCAAATATTTTATTTATTCAATCTTTTTTATTTTACATCTCTATTTAGTGTAGGCACTAGTAGGAAAGAACAGAGTAAAGAAAACCTTCAATCTAGCCTAGACCTTAGTCCAGTATATAAAGTAAAATTTTGAACTTTTGAGGGCATTCCTTCAAGTCTATTAATCCCTAATAGGGATTATTACAAATATTTAGCATCTTAATAAAAAAAGCTATACAATGATTCAATTATTCAATCCTTCACATGTTCTGTTGTTCCATAGTGCTTTGGAATCACCAAAAGTTTCCCTGAGACTTTCTTTGATTTGATAAAGCAATTATTTTTTGTCATCTTTTTTCTTTGTGGTTCCTGCATTCAAACTTTTGGCTAAGATTTGTGTGAGTTATCCTTAGAGAATTTTTTTAAAAACTATTTTCTTTAAAAATCTCATTTGATAAAAAAACTCAAGGCACATAGCTTATTAGGCTGTCTGCCATTTATATTTGGAACTTTCCTATCTAGAGATCTTAACTAATCTATGCAGTCTAATGTTAACTCCTTAGGAAAAATTACATTTGGATTTAAGACAAGCTAAGTTGCTAAAATATGCATGAGTTTGTGTATCATAAATATTTATTCTCCAACAACTTGGATACAAAGCCTAGATGCCTCATAAACTACTTGTTAGCCTTTAGTAGTCTTGCCTAGCCCATGTGCCTGGCCATAAACTCTACTTAAATAATTGCTTGTCAAAAGACCTTTAAGGGGTCATATGTCCAAATTTCAAAAATAATTAATTAGCAATACCTATATCAAAACATTCAGAGCTCAATTTATATATACTTGATATATCTATGTAAAGTAAACCAGCCATTTATATACAAAAACTAAGTTAAAAAAATCAAACAATCTAGAACTAATCATTCCATAACTGAACATGAGCCATTTCAAATGAATTCACTGGTAGAGAATGAGCTTCTATTTAGATAAGAAAGCAATATGAGTCGAGCAGTCTGAAAAGACATCATTTCCAATTATAAACTTAAGATTCTTCAGGTGAAAGCCTGACAAATAACAAAAGGACTCTCCAATTATCTGACCTTTGTTGAGATCATACAAACCATCATTCTTATTTTAGATTTCATAACATGAAATAAATAAATTCCAGATCTTGTAGTCATTTTAAGGTGCAAAGATTGAAGGTTTCTTCTGGTGCATCTAAAAGATATCGAAAGAAGGGGGATAAATCCATTAAGTTGAGACCAATTGAGTCTTGACTTTCTATAAAAGGGTTTTTAGGTTAAGAGAATGAGTTATAATCAAGATCATTAACATTCCTAGGTCGATTTGGGAGTGTTATTTCTTTACTCACATTCATTTATGACTCGCATTCCCAAGAACCCACTTGATCTTTTAGGATAAATGTATCAATCCCATTTGCAACTAAAGGAATCTGAACATGGAAAAAATTTAACATGAATTCAAAGTTCCCACTAAAAATAGGTGCCCAACTAATGAGGGATTCCAAATCTTTTGTGAAAAGGATTGGATATGATGGGATAGGTTGGCCACCAAATATAGGAGAATCATAGAAACATGGCTTTGGTATCATTAAGTCACTTTTGAGGTTGGAAATTACCTTATCCAAATCACCCAGATAAATGTTTTTGAAAATTCTTCTATAGAGTATACCAATATCTGTCTTGTTCGGGTCTACTTGCAAAGAAGACGCTATGAATAGTGTTGGTATGTGTGAGTTTGTTTTGTATTTCTCACTATTATTTATGCAGTCTCTACTAAGGATCTGATATGCCGGTCATGCAAGGGACACCCAAATCTAGCCTAAGATTCCAAAGAGATATTCACCTCGATTGGACAAATTTCTACAATAATGATAGTGTTAATTATATTAATAAGTGGATAGGAGATGAGTGTTAGATTTTTAATTATCTTGCTTTAACTAATTTTATTTATGTGTACTTAGTTTATATTGAGACATAAACATTTTTAACTAATTTTTTATGGATTTATTAGTTCTTTTAATAATTTATAATTGGATTAGGCTAAGAAAACTCCATTTGCTCCTAGGTTACCAAGATCATCAACTCTTTTATTTCCCTCTGAGTAGATGTGGTTAATGGTTAACTTTTCAAAAGAGTTACAAAGACCCAAAGCCTGTGATAGTAGTGCATTCAATCTCCATTTGGGTATTGACCCCTTTCTTATGACATTGATGATAATTGCAAAATCTAATTCAATTTCCAATTTTTTAATTTCTAATTTTTTACATATTTTTAACCCTTCTACTAAAGAAGAGATCTATGCCCAGTTATTGGTCTTGCATCCTATAGGCGATGTCAACTTACAAATTTCAATACCATCTCTATTATGTATGCTACACCAAATTCCAACTATTTTGGGGTTGTCTCTTGAGGCTCCATCAAAATTCAGTTTAAACCATCCTTTTTTAGGCAAATACCAAATGCATTATTTCCTTTTTGTCTCATTCTCCTATTATCCCTTTCCTACATAAGGAGTAATGTTAAGTCCTATCCATTGATCTCTCATTTTTTCATCCTAATGATTGATTCTTGTTTGTTTATTCTATTGGATGCTAATTTTACTATTGAGGGTCTCTATAATTGCGGGTTCAATTTTGTTGACTATTTGCCTCCAATCCATGCTTTTATTCCTGAATAAATGCTTGTTTCTTTCCTTCCACATTTTCCAAAAAAGAATGGAAGAGGATGAGATCCATAGGCTAGCATAAATACTACCTTTTTTGTTCTCTTGCAAATCTTGAAGCAGTCCTAAAATGGTATTTGGAAAGGGTGTTGACCAAGCCAATTTTCTTGTGAGCCATCTCAACCATTGATTTGAAAAAGACAAGTGCAATAGTAGGTGATCAATATCCTACTTACTATTCTCACATAGGGGAAATCTACTGGGCCCCTCAAAATAGACAGAATAAAAATGATTGACTAAAGTGAATATGATCACCGAGCTACAAAGGTATATGTGAGACATTAAATGAGTTATTATATTGTCATTGATGTCAACTAGTTTTGACTATACTTATCATGATAGTTGCAAACATCTGAAGAAGGTAATAATGGTGAAGGAATAAGATATTAACATGAAGATGAGATGTATGAGTAAATTATGAGTATGGTATTCATTCAATAACTTATTGATGATTCTATGACATAATGATAGTGATTTTATTGTATTAAATGATTATGTTAAGAATTGAAGATAAAAAATGGACAACTTTATGTCGTCGGTAAATGAAGAACTTAGTATGCACCAATTTGAAATAGTGTACACCAAGCAAGTGTAGTGTATACCGAATACAGTATTAACTGAGAAGGAAGTCACCAATACATCACGATATTGATTGAGTGAAAGAAATGATATGGAACATGTGATTTCTAACTTAAGATGATGAGCTAGACAAAAATGGATGATTTCGAGGTTAAAGATTAATTTTTTTATAAAGATCTAAAATTGACAAAATTTAAGAAAGATCAGATGATAAAGATTGAAATGTGTTTAAGGCACAAGTTCTGAGGAAGGTTGAAGCAGAAAAATCAATGATGTAGATTAAGAGGAAAAATCTATGGCTGAGAAAAAAATGGTTTATCATGTCTATAAAAGGAGAAAGATCATCAGACAGGTTAAAGTGAGAACCAACCAATTATGAAGACTACACTAAGCATCAAAGAAATGAGATAAATACTTGCATAATAGAATTAGAGGATAAAAGGAAGTTGAAGAGATTATGATGGCCACATGTATTTTGAGCTTAACATAGATCTAAAAATATAAAAAGGAAGTTGTAATTGAATCAGATCATTTATTGTTGCATTCTAACCATTTCTACAAACAACATCTCTTAACTGAGTGGGACTTAACAGTATTTATTTATTTGATTATGATATTCAATGAATGTTGATTATTTTCTTGTTGACCCCAAGTGAATGTTTGGTCACACAAAACTATTAGTGATAAATCCTCTTACAAGGTCACTTCTTACAATGTATTTTGTAAACTTTAACAAGGTTGTCTCTTAACCAAGCTCACTTTAGAAGAGTGAAATTATTTTGGGTACTGGTCCCAAGTGGTTTTTCCCTAAACAAGGTTTCCATATTAAAAATCAAGTGTTATATGTGTATGGATGTGATGATTTTTTATTTTACTTTACACATTACAATTATTGGTTTGATATGTGTATACTAGTTAATTTTAGTGGTAATCGGTTAATGTATACTATAATTTCTCTTGATAGTCTGATTGGAAGAGTGATTTCATTTGAACTTAACAACTATGATAACAATATTTTACCTATAATAGAATTTTCATTAATGTCATCTATGAATATTTGAAGATCAAGAAGTAGACATAAGATAATAAATAAAATTGAAAGTGAGGCTGAGGAAGACAAGCTTGATGAACTTGAAGCATTAATGGTTAGAAGGTTTTCAAAAGGAAAAGGAAGATATAATGGTAAGCTACCCTTAGTATGTTTTAAATGTAAAGAGGTCAATCATATTTTTATAAGATGTCCTGATAGGAAAGAGGATGAGAGAACAAACAAAAGATCGAATGAAATGAAGAATGACATAAGAGATTACCATGATTACAAAAGTAACTGATAGAGAGGTAACAAAGACAATTGAGATTACAAGGATAAAGGTAAGAATACATTCTCTCTAATTGAAGATAAAGATGATGACATCGAGAATGAAACAGATGAAGACATAAAAGCGGTATTTGTTACATTGAAGGAAGATTCTGAAGAAGAAGAAAGGTAAGTTGAAAAAGAACTTATTTATAAGGTTAGTAAGAATGATACTTGGATAATTGATAGTGGATGCACACATCATATGACTGGTGATGAAGAAAAATTTGAATATCTTGAACATTATAATGGTGGATCTGTGAAAATGGGAAATGATACACCTTGTCAAGTAAAAGGTAAAGGAACTATAATGCTAAATAATAAGATCAGATGTGAAAATACATATTGGGTTATGGGAATTAATTATAATTTGTTGAGTGTGGCACAATTGAATAACAGTGGTCATCGAGTTGCATTTGAGAAAAGAAAGGTGAAAATCTATGATGAGAATGGAAAACTGATCGCTACTAGTGAACAATCAAAAGGTAATTTATTCTACTTGGACATTATTGAAACTTCTTAATGAAGATGTATGGTTATGTCATGTGAACTTGTACAACATGGTTAAGATCAGTAAGAAAATGAGAGTTAGATGTTTACCAAGTATATCCAAACTTGGCCATGTAATGTGCAAACAATGTCAAATGGGTAAGATGTCAAAATCTAGTTTCAAGAGAAAACATTACTCATCTAATGATATTCTTGAGTTAGTTCACTCTAACTTTTATTGTCCAATGAGAACTCAAAGTTATTATGAGATAGATATTTTATCTTATTTTTTAATGATTTCTCTAAGATGTTGACTATCACGTCCTTATAAGAAAAATTAGAAGCTTTCAAAATGTTTAAATGGTACAAAGAAAAAGTGGAAAAAGAATGTGGTAAGAAACCGAAATGTTTCAGGTCAGATAGAGGTGGTGAATTTATTTGTGATGATTTTACTAATTTTTGTAACAAGTATGGAATAAAGAGATAGGTATCTGCAATGAGGACACCCCAACAAAATGGAATTTCTAAAAGAAGGAATAGATTGATTGTTGATTGTGCTAGAACACTGATGATTGAAAAAGATGTTGCACAAATTTACTGGAGAGAATCTTTTAGTAGTGTTTTTTACATATTGAACCGAGTTCAACTGAAAAAAGAATCAAACAAGAGACCTTATGAGATATGGTATGGTTACACACCTAATGTGAGTTATTAGAAATGGAAATTTTGATCCAAAAGGTGATGAGGGCATATTTATAGGTTATTATACTAAAAGAAAGGCCTATAAATGTTTGAACAAGACTACTAACAAGATTATTAAAAGTGGAAATGTGAGAGTTGATGAATTTATAGAAAATAATGATGAAGAAAGAAAGAAAGAACTAGAAAACTATGGTAGATTTTTTTATATTGAAGAACATAAAACTCTACCTGAGGAGCAATCTATATAGACCGACAAACAACAAATTGTTATTGATGGGAATGATGTTCATGTACCAAGTGGAGAACACATTGAAGAACATAGATATGAACCTATACTTTCAAAGTATGTGAGAAGACACTATCCAAAAGATCAGATAATTGTAGACATAAGAGAAAGAATGGTGACTAGAAGTAAGTTAATAAACAATACATGTTTAGTTTGTGAATTTGATCCTAAAATTGTAAAAGATGCATTGGAAAATGATGAATGGATAAAGGCAATGAATGAAGAAATTGAGAAAATACAAAAAAACAAGACATGGACAATTGCACAGAGACCTAAAGATAAAAATGTGATTGGCACTAAATAGATATTGAGAAACAAATTGAATGAGAATGGAGATGTCACAAGGAACAAAGCAAGACTAGTTTGAAAAAATTATACACAAGAAGAAGGAATTGACTATGGAGAAAATTTTGCACCCATTGCTAGACTTGAAGGAGTAATAATACTACTTGCACATGCTTCTTACAAAGGATTTAAGGTATATCAGTTGGATGTGAAATCTGCATTTCTGAATGGGATACTTGAAGAAGAGGTATACGTTGAACAACCTGAAGGTTTTGTTAATCCTAATAAGAATAACATGGTATGTAAGATGCATAAGGCATTATATGGACTGGACGAAGCACCAAGAGAATGGTATGAAAGACTAGATTCTTATCTCATAAGAATTAGATTTGTTAGATCAAGTGACAACAACAATTTGTATTTAAAATATGAAATTGATGATAATATTCTTATTGCTGAAAATTTTGTTGATGATATAATATTTAGAGGACATGATACTTTATGTAAGTCTTTCACTGATAAAATGAGAAAAGAGTTTGAAATGTCAATGTTTGGAGAGATCACATTCTTTCTTGGTTTGAAAATACAACAACTGAAGGAAGCCATTTATATCACACAAGTAAAGTAAATCAAACAAGTCTTGAAGACATTTAGTACAAAAGATTTAAAACTAGTTGGTATACCTATGGTAACCAGATACAAGCTGACCAAGGATGACAAGTCAACAAAGGTAAATCAAACCTTATATAGATCAATGATTGACAATTTGATATATGTTGTATATAGTAGAATAGATATTGCACATGTTGTCAGAATTGTGGCTAGATTTTCTTCTAATCCTAAAAGAGTCACACATGACTGCTATGAAAATAATCTTGAGATATTTGAAAAATATTAAAAATTATGGATTGCAATATAAGAAAGAAGACAATTTTCAACTAAGAGTTTACACTGATACTGATTGGGTTGGAAACATTGATGATATAAAAATAACTATTGGTGGAGTATTCTTTTTAGGAGGAAGATTAGTAACATGGATAAGTAAGAAACAAGGATGCATTTCTCAGTCCACTACTGAAGCAAAATATGTTTCCACTACTGCTAATTATTCAAATATTGCATGGATAAAGAAATTATTGGAAGGTATGAATCAGGAGATCACTGATCCATTGATAATCATTTGTGATAATACAAGTGCTATTAATATTTTAAAGAATCCAGTGATGCATACAAAGACAAAGCACATATCAATTATGTAGATCACTAATTAAGGGAGAAAGTTCAATAAAAATAAGCCAAATTGGAATATGTGAAGTCACAAAAGCAACTTGTTGATATCCTTACAAAACCCTTATCGAAGGATACATTTGAATATTTGAGGAGTAGACTCGGTTCCATCTCTTGTGTAATAGTCACTAAGGTGATATGGGGTTGCATCAACCTATACTTTTTCAGAAGATCTAATGATGTTGATTCATGATGGTCACACTTTGGGACTCCTAAGGTTGTTAACAAGAAGAAGAAGAAGAAGAAGAAGAAGAAGAAGAAGAAGAAGAAGAAGAAGAAGGAGGAGGAGGAGGAGGAGGAGGAGGAAAAATTGAAATTACATATTTGTACATGCAAGGTACAAGAATCTAAACTGAACAAAAGAGATATTGATTTGGCTACCAAGGAGTTGATTATCTTTGGTTTTTTTGTCAAAGGGTGAGAGATTACATGAAATATTTAGACAAGGAGAGATATTAAATGAAATTTTTTGATTGATATTTACAGGGAGAGAATGATTCACACGGAGAGAGATGATCAAGAAATATTGGGGAGAAGATACATGAAATATCAGTTAGAAGTGAAGCTAACCAAAAGGGAGTGTCTATTAAATTGACATTGTGTAATGATTAAAAACATATTAAATGTATTACCGAGTCACATCATATATACAAAGTTGTAGACACTTAAGATGTTTGGTATTCTATGGTACAATTCATATTGTGTTTATGTTGTCATCAATGTCAAAGGGAGATATTGAAAGACTACAACTGATTGACTAATGTGAAGATGATCACAAAGCTACAAAGGTATATGTGAGACATTAAATCAGTTATTACATGATCAGTGATGTCAACTAGTTTTGACTGTACTTATCATGATAGTTGCAAACATCTGAAGAAGGTAATAATGGTAAAGGAATGCGATATTAACATGAAGATGAGATGTATGATTAAATTATGAGTATGGTATTCACTTGATAAATTATTGATGATTCTATTATATCATGATAGTGATTTGATTATATTGCATAATTATGTTAAGAATTGAATATCAAGAATGAACAATTTTATGTGGTCAGTAAATGAAGAACTTAGTATACACAAAGTTGAACAGTGTACACTGAGAAAGTGTAGTGTATACCAAGTACAATATTAATCGAGTAAGAAGTCATTGACACATCATGGTATTGACCAAGTGAAATAAATCATATAGAACATGTGATTGTTGACTTAAGATGATGAGCTAGACATATATGGACTATTTCAAGGTTAAAGATAAAGTTTTTTATAAAGATGTATTGAAAAATTCAAGAAAGATTAGATGATGAAGATTGAAACATGTTTAACACACAAGTTTTGAGGAAGGTTGAAGTGGTAAAATTAATGATGGAGATTAAGAGGCAAAATCTATGGCTAAGAAGAAAAAGGTTTATCATGTCTATAAAAGGAGACAAGAGATTAATAATGAATAATACATGTGAGGAGAATATTTCATTCATGCAAAGTTGGTCATCTACAAGTTAAATTGAGAGCCAAGAAAATATGGAGACTACACTGAGTGTAAGAGAAAGGGGATAATCGAGCATAACAGAGTTGGAGGATAAAAGAAAGTTGAAAATATTATGATGGTCAAAGGTATTTTGAGATTAGTATAGATCTAAAAATATGCAAGGGAAGTTCTATTTGAATTAGATCATTTACTATTGCATTCTAACCATTTGTATAGACAAAATCTCTTAACTGAGTGGGACTTCATAGTCTTTAATTATTTCATTATGACATTCAATGAATGTTGATTTTTTATTTTTGACCCCACGTGAATGTTTGGTCACAAAGAACTGTTAGTTATAAATCCTCTAACAAGGTCACACCTTACAGTGTGTTTTGTAACCATTGGCAGGGTTGGCTCTTAGCCAAGCTCACTTCATAAGATAAATTATTTTGGGTAACGGCCGCAGGTAGTTTTCCCCCTAATAGGGCTTCCACGTTAAAAATCAAGTTTAATATGTGTATGGATGTGATGATTTTCTATTTTAGTTTGCACATTACAATTACCGGTTTGATCGATATATACTAGTTAATTTTACTAGTAATCGGTCAATGAATATAAAGGTACAAACAAGTTTTTAATGAGATATTTAAAGTTTAGTTGAAGGATTTTTTTTAATACATCTAAGAGTGTTTGGGATTGTATGATAACTGGACTTAAATGATTCACCCCCCTCTTAGTTATCTAACAAAAATCCATTTTCCTGAATCTATCTAGTATTAGAGGTTTATGTTGAAGAGCTAACTAGGTAAAGAATCCATCCTTTGGGAGGCATGTTTTTTCCCAACATAATTTTATCAGTAGTGTAGTTTTAGGCCTTTTATTGATCTTCATTATTATATTGTAGTCATCTTTTTTATTTTACTCACCATTCTTTGATCCGTCCCATACTAGGTCATGTTTATGACTATTAAAAGCTATACTTCTATTGTTGAGAAGCTCCTTTAATTTATTTTTGTCCTTTTCTGGAATGTCTTCATCCTCAAAATCTTGTCATTTCCAACCTTTTCAACTATTGGTTGGGGATATGTAGTTCTTTACTAACTTCCCCTTTTCTTCTTCTAGGATATTCTTAATTATCTCAAAATTGTGTATTTCCTCTATGGCCTTATAATTTCCCCATGAGTTTGACCAAAATAGAACTTCCTACCCTGTGCCTAAATTCCACATAAGTCTCTCCATAATAATGTATCAAAAATTCTAGATTTGTGATCCTCTTGGTGGATTTTTTTCCCTAAATATGTTGATGGCGTTACTTTCACAAAGATATTTGTGTATTAAAATTTTGGCCCATTTTATATGAGGATCTCTGAACATCCTCCAGACCATTTTTCCCCAAGGGGGAATGCCTTGATCCTTGATATTTTCAAGCCATCCCTCCTTCATCCCTTTCAAAACAAACCTTATCCAAGGATAGAAGTGAAATTTTCTTTCTATCTCATGAGCCTTTCTAGAAGAAGGTTCTAAGATGCTTTCTAATCTCTTCCCTCTTCTTGGTTGGAAGACTAATACATGATAATTGGTAAATTGGCATTGTGGAAAGGACTGACTTGACCTTAGTTTCTCTTCCTGCTCAGGACAACCACTTTCCTTTCCATGAGTTCATTTTTTTTTTAATATCATCTTGCATTTGATCCCATAGATTTGTTGTTTTGTTTCCTTTTTCCTACAGTAGACCCAAATATTCACTAACTAGATCAGCCACCACCTTAAGTATGACCTTATACATTTTAATTTAATCATTAAAATTCATTCCCACTCAATACTTGAACCCTAAAATATGTTACACATTTTCAATTACAATTGTAAGTCCATGTCACAATCAAACCTTTAAATTTAAATTTAATTCCATCATACATTTGATTTAAATAAAGAATAATAATTTTTTTTTACTTGTTCAACATGCTTCCAACACTTGATTAAATATAATCACCTTGAACAATGTAACATCAAATAATCATTATAAATGTATTATGTGATGCACCTTGATACTTGGATCATGAAAATATCCATTACAACCAATCACATCATCACCATTCATCAATCTAACATCACCTATTCAAACCTATCCAACTATTTCATAGAGTAATCTTCTGTCAACTGAAATGATACCTTGCAATATTCCAATCACCGTGTGATCATAATAGAAATAGAATATACTTTTCAAGATAAATATATCATGACCACAACACTTAGACCCGGACCAATTTGATAAATCCATCAAACCATGCATCCTCTATCATTGTCTATTCTTCCTATTCCTTTGTTTCCCTTCAATTGATCATAATGCTCTCCATCCTTATTTATAGCATATGTGATCATACGCACTACATCTAGAGACATCAATGAGTCTTCCATAAGAAGCACACACTCTAATGCATTAAAAAAATCACATCACATTGGATTCAATAAATTAAAAACTTATCTTCTTACTGTCAACCAACATAATACTTAGTTGAAATCAATGACAACATCATAACTAATCCTCATTTCATCAAACATGTACTAATAAATACTCAAAAATCTCTACAAAATATTTACATCAATTATGCCAACAAGATGTTCTTTACTTGAAGGAAAAAATTTTTAATTTCTTTTCCATATCATTTTGTGGCTTACGTGAAGTAGTTAGCATACCTTCAATGGTACTCATGGTTTCATGTATCGTATCCTCCTCGTTTGCAATATTCTATCTTATATTATTGTTTTAGTCTCTATTATTCTTGAAAGAGGATGGATACACTATTCTCAAATCTATGTAGTCCTTCAGAGATATGTCCATCTACCATCAACCCAATCCTACTTGAATTTATTAAGTAACTTAATCAAAGTGGGTGCATACAATTATGAAAGCTCATCCCTTGGAAGGAAAGTTGACATCATTACTCTTGTAGTATACCAATGTAAATCTACCATTTTTGTTTCCTTTGACAAGTGATTGAGAATCTCCTCCATCTATTATTTTCCTCTTATTAAGTGTTCATTGAGTTATCACTAACTTCATGTTGACTACCTCAACAAGGAATTCATCTCTATATGTGCATTTCTTGTTCCATCACTACGTGTCATGATTCTCCCAATATTCTTTTAGGATCACCATTCTCTGATATAGCTATAGCGCACTAATCTAATTTGATAATAAATATGTAATGATAGTTAAAATGAAGTTTCCCTACATGAGAAAACAAACACCCCAAATGTCTACACTCCACATGTCATTGACACCTACACACCACACACTACACATTATACGTCACACGCTACAAACAAAAAACCATACATCACATGATTGCACTCACATTACACACTAGATACCACATAATTGCATATCACATTTTGTACTACACATACCGCACATGACACACTACACAACACACATCACACATCATACACCCTACATAATACACACCGCATGACTATACTCTTCACATTATATGATAATCCTCTACACTCTACACTCCATACAATGCATGAATACACTTTTCATGCAATATACCACAAACCTCACACTAACCACCACACTCTGCACTCTTCACTATGCATTGTGCAATCCACACAATGCACAGATTATAGAACACATTGCATTCCACTATATACCTTTTTGATATATTCACTACATATGAGCACTCCCTTAATGTACTCATATTGTACATCACCTATTAATATACTGGCATCACATGACAATTAAGCACTGTAATATGTTAATTAATATCATCATTATATTTTCATTAATGTCATTATTATAGTTGGTTAAGTATTCATTTCTCTATGGTGAAAGACCTAAGCCCTTAACCCCAAACCATAAGCCCTAAACCCTAACCTAGTATCTCAAAATTATATAACAAACCTTTATCCCTTAATACTCTCCCCATTCTTTCTCTAACCATAAATACCTAAGCCCTAAGCCCTAAACCCTTATCTCTCTCTATATCTCTCCCTCCATCTCTCTCTCAATAGTAAAATCCTTTTCAGTCTCCTATTGTCTCAGTTTGTCCCTCTCTATGCTCAAATCCCCAAGTCATGAACCAAAAACCCTAAACTCTCTCTCTCTCTCTCTCTCTCTCATTTAAATAAAGAGGTAGGTAGGGTAGGAGGTAGAGGTAGAGGTAGAGATCTAGGCTTTTAATGAGAGGTAGCTATTTTAGATAGAGAGAGTTCGAGGGGGGAAAAGGTTATACATACATATGTACATAGAATTCCTCTCTTTTTTTTAGCCCATCCACAAAGGCTTTACAATAATAATAACCTTTCTATGTTCTCAAAATTTAATAACTCTTCAATCTTCTCTAATTCCTAAACTCATAAAATATCCATGTTCCACAATGATTAAGGATTCTCCCCTTAATACCACACACATATAATAGAAATAGAGACACAACAACAATTTGCAAGAATAAAAAATGGGCTTCTTATTATCTCCAGAAGTGTGGAATTAAAAATTTTGGAATTACAATAAGAAAAGCCACGTGGGTATTTTTCCTTACAATATTTTGTTAGACAAAACCTCAAATAACTACCTAGAACTGCCCTAGAAAATACTAGGGGCCTTCCCTACAGAGGCAAATTTTCACCACCCGAAAAGGTTTCAAAATTTAAACCATTAAGGTTGACCACCCCTAGAATTGTTTTATTTTTTATTAGGGTTGGCTCAAAATAATTACAAATTATATTTTAAGTGGGCAATCTTTTGAAGGCCATAACTTTTACACCGTAGCTCCATTTGGATGTTATAAAAACTTTTTAGAAATGGTAGGTCCTGATCTAGAATACCTGACTTGTGTAAGCTCTAGTTCCCTAGAGTTTGATCTCGTTCTAGAACCTCTAACGAGTTTAAAATTGAGCTCAAATATTTTGTACCCAAAAACTTCAATAACTTCACCAATGCAAATGATATGAAAATGAAACTTAATTGGTAGACTGATATGACTAAGATGAACCTCCACCTGTGAAATCATAACAGTCTGAGCTCGCATGACCAATTTACTAAAAATAGTAACTTTCTATAAATAGCAGCTCTGCACAAGATAACCCCTATTGAAAAGAAACCAAAAATATTTTTGGGTGATGCAAGATTTCCCTTACAACCCAGGATGCTCCTACATCACACAATATCTTAAATTTGATGCTTTTTCTAAACCGAATTTTGTGTTACCATAACCTATATATTAAAAAAACTAATCAATTTATTTTTGTTTCTCCATAGACATTGCATGTGAATTCAAGAATAAGTAATTTGTATTTATTCCACTTAACAATACCTTCCTCCAACACTTTTTACATAAATGATTACATTCAATTAAATCAATGGTCAATTACTTCAATATCACTTTCCATTGTACTATTCATGAAGAATAGGGATGTTTCAATGCTTTGCACAAGCTATTTTTGAACACACATAGTATTTATTATTTAGAATTACTTGATTTATAGAAGGTAGTAAATTAGAACAACTTTACAACATCAAAAAATATGTCCATGTAGGCATGCTTGTAAACTTTTCATTTATTACTCATCTTTGATTCACTATTTCTAATGTTCAAACTTTATGTCCTACAATTTACATGATATGGAACTCACTGAAAATTGAACATAAGGAAATGTACACATTTTTCACTAAAAAATTACAATTTATTTTTGTGCTACGTGAATATTTTCTTAAACATTGGAGAATAAGGACTGTATTTCTACACAAATAAAAAAGTTTTTAACATTTTCAAAACTCATAACAACTAAAAAATGTGTACCTAAATTTCTACTTTTAACTAAAAAATGTGTTACATGTTCTTTGAGAAATTTTTGTCACCCTTACAATATTTATTTATTAATATTAGAAAAATATACTTTTATTTCTTATTTAAAACTTCCAAGCGTGTTCATAAACCAGCTCAAATATTTAGACCCACTTATCATCAATGTTGAATTAGCAATTTCTATTCAACTATGGCTTCCACTCACTACTACCATCTACATTCACAATGGTGCAACCCAAGTGTATTGAACACATAATTCTATATTTCATTAATTTTTTATAGTGTCCTTATGTTAAACATGTCTCTTTCTTCTCTATAATTGGTTTGCATGTAAGGGTTCACTTTTCATTTTTCTTCATTTTCTAAATTATCTCTAATTATTATCCACTTCATCAACAAATACAAGTGGTTAAGCATAAAATATCCCCAATTTCTGAAGAATACAAGGTATCTTTCTCCACACCAATGCTCATCTCAAGTACACATGTCTATCTTTATAATTTGCATTTATGCCATTTATGTATTTCTACACTTCAACTTGAGCATTACACACACACACACACACACACACACACACACACACACACACACACACACACACACACACACAGATATATATATATATATATATATATATATATAGATATATAGACATACACATACACATACACATACACATACACATACACATACACATACACATACACATACACATACACATATACATATATACATATATTTTTTTATTTTAGTTTCATTATAGATAAAGATATAGGTATAGATATAGATATAGGTATAGATATAGGTATGGATATAGATATAGATATGGGTATAGATATAGATATAGATACATATACATAGACATAGACATAGACATAGACATAGACATAGACATAGACATAGACATAGGAATAGACGTAGACATAGATGTAGACATATACATAGACATAGGCATAGACGTAGACATAGACGTAGACATAGACATAGACATAGAGTTAGACATAGACATAGATATAGACATAGACATAGACAGACATAGACATAGACATAGACATAGACATAGACATAGACATAGACATAGACATAGACATAGACATAGACATAGACATACACATTTTTCACTAAAAAATTACAATTTATTTTTGTGCTACGTGAATATTTTCTTAAACATTGGAGAATAAGGACTGTATTTCTACACAAATAAAAAAGTTTTTAACATTTTCAAAACTCATAACAACTAAAAAATGTGTACCTAAATTTCTACTTTTAACTAAAAAATGTGTTACATGTTCTTTGAGAAATTTTTGTCACCCTTACAATATTTATTTATAAATATTAAAAAATATACTTTTATTTCTTATTTAAAACTTCCAAGCGTGTTCATAAACCAACTCAAATATTTAGATCCACTTATCATCAATATTGAATTAGTAATTTCTATTCAACTATGGTTGCCAATCACTATTACCATCTACATTCACAATGGTGCAACCCAAGTGTATTGAACACATACTATTACCATAATTTCCCTATGCATGCAAATTTAGCTGAAAATTAGCTCCAGGCCTCTGTTTTCATCTTGTCTACCATCCCTAAAATTTTCATGGATTTATCCCCTATTCTCTGGCCTCTACAAATTTGTTATCTCTCTGGTCTGCAATTGAAAAGTTTTAAAAAGTAGCAGTTATATCCAAAAAATTCCAAAAAAGGCCCTAAAACCCTTTGGCCTTTGTTCTAATTTGCAATTACTTTATTCCGGTCACTTAAGTCATCCAATTTGCATGTGCCTTTATAAATCCTTCAGTCACCAAGTCTCTGATTCTTGGCGGTTAGCCCCTAAACACTCAGCGATTCCATGAGTGGTTACCGTTTAAGTTAGCAGTCTTAGTCCAAGTGGCCAGATCAAGATTCTTAATCCGATGATTTTCGCATGATCTCATAGGGTCGGAAGATTCCTTGAGATCTTACAAGGATCGTTGATTTCTTTTGCCTGCAAAGTCCAATGTGTCAGTGGGATTGATGCCACCTTGTCTTATTTGGCAACTCCTAATTCATCGGTGGTGTCTGATTTGAGAACTTGTCAGTGGGGCCATCTTCTTTGGTGGGGTAAGTCCTGATTTAATCTTGCGGTCATCGTTATACTGGGGGCTCAAGATGCATGTGTTTTATCATGGTGGTATAGTGACAGCCGTAGATCTTACTTTATCACCTAGCTTCTAAGAGTGGGTCCTATGTCAGAGACAAATGCTACGTGGATCCATTTTGGTGGCCTGTGATTGGCTGAGGTTGAATACAGGTGGAAGGTTGTCAGTGGGGCCGGGCCCTTTCAGAATTCTGAGGCTCTGACATCTGCAGAGGATCGATGACCAGCGTATATTTGCAAGGGTTTGTGTCAGAGCTCATGATCTTATGACAGCCATCGATCTTAGTTTGTGTCAGAACTTCCTTCAGTGGGTCCTTATGTTCTAACTTGCTTGAATTTGGTTGGTCTGCATGGCAATGACTAGATTTGTCATGGGTCCGTTGTCAGAGGGGTCTCAAGAGGTAAGGATCTAGTGGCTGGTGTAAAAGCATAAGGAATATTCTAGGGCTATGAGATCTTGCACCAGCCATTAGATCAAAATCTTGTTTGAGTGGGGTCCATGTTAGAGGGACTTGCTGAGGTGTGTGCCTACAAAGCAGCTAGAATGAATGAAAGATTGCCAAGTGGCAAGTCTGGGCCTAGGTTTGATAGAGTATTTGGTGGTCCCAATGAGTTTCACATGTTTTCTCATTCACAAAATGATTTGGCAGTGCTCCAAACAACTTAGCGATTCAGTGAATGCTTTGTTCACTAAATCTCTAAATAAGTTGGTAGAGGTGGAAAGGATTCTACAACTTAGAGGAAGTCTTTAGTCACGTAGTCGCTGAATGACTTAAAGGAGAGAGGATCAAGGTGGGTCCAAATATGCTAATGTGTAGAAAGGCTTGATTCTCATTGGTCCAAACATGCTGAGATGGATTTTTTACCGTTCAAAGGGTTTTATAAACTGTTCCTGGGTTAATCTGAGTCGTTCATCTACCGGGAAGATTTTGCATTGATGGCTACATTTTAAAATGACTGGGCTAGCCGTTGATATTCAAATTAAATATTTCTCTACGAACGCTTTGCTAGGGTTTGCATTTTGCGGCAATGCATGACAAATGCATAGCTAGAATTGAATTCCTCAGGATAGGGATGGTTGAGAAGATGATAAGTAGATAATCTGATCATCGGCACCATGGATTGCATAGGGTACCATGTCTTGTTGAAGCTTTAATGAGCTTGGCACCACCTTTCGTAGGGTTAATCATTTTAAACCTAGGTATCATACTGGGATCAGATTTGAAGCCTTCATGGCTTAGTGGAGTTGTAGGTGGGTAGATGGATCAAAGTTGTTGTGTCTGCAGAAGGGCTTAGTACAAAATGGACACGCAAAGATGAATATCTGATCGGTTGAGATATTTGCAGAGTTACATTGATAATTAGGACACCTAGGGTTTGATATTGCAAACCTTTGTAACCCTAGTTAGGTTTTTGACTCATGCCTGCGTGCAGTTGAGTATGTATATATTGTTTTAGATGTTTTAAGTGCAGAGGAGTTGGACAATTTGTACAATAAAATTCATCTTTTCTTAAAGGCCATCGATGGTATCATTTCTACCCTCTGGCTCATACAGTTGTATTTCTCCCATTGATGATTCAAATATTGCAGAGGTACTTTATGACAATCCTTCATGTCCCTATGCTTCCTTGTTTGGATTATCTCTTATTGGACTAAAGTATGTGCATGTTTTCAATGTTATTTTAGGGTTCTTGATCCCTCTTACTTTCTATAATTATGTGTGTTACTATGTTTGATTTGATTTAGATGCTCTTGTGGGTATACCTCAGCCCCCTTAACAGTCTTGTCTCAATCCTACACCAAGTTGTAGAAGTGAATGTTTGTTTGTAGGTCATAAGTTGTGCCTTATTCTCAGGCCCTCTTATGAAATATTTATGCAAGCCTATTTAGTAAGTTGTGACCTATTAGACCTAAGCTTTTCATTGATTTCATTCCTACATACTGAGATCCAAACCCTAGTTTCGGTGCATCACCTAGTAGGTAGTTTGCTTTCAAGTCATTTCCCTTACAAACATTCCTTCTATCCCTTTCCCTTCAAAAGTTTACTTTCATGTATAAAAGAAAATTATGGTGATTATCCAAGAGGAACTAGCCTAGAACCTGGATGTCTCATCTCAGTTAGCATAGGTCCCACAACCTAGAGATGATTCCCATGTTATACTAGGTTATCAAGACTACAAGAGCTTGAGACAAGGGTGCAAACTTAGTGTATAACATTTCTGGCATGCCCGGTGGGACTACAAGATTAGATTAATGTTCAAGAGGTGTTCATGTTGGTTCACCTACAAAAGGATAAATGAAGTTCAGTACACAAGACATATCAATACAACCTTAAGCGCAAGTACACCCCACCTTGATGCCAGTGTATAACATTTTTGGCATGCTCGATGGGACAAAATAAGAAGTTTATTGTTTGAAAGATGTGTTATCTCTATAATATAGACTACGTAAAATAGGCTTTTAGAAGTCATTTTACCAAGTATATCTGGAGACTCCACTGATTTCAAAGATTAGGGCTAATTCGTTTAAAGTTTTATGAGAAAGATTGAGACTAGGAGCTCAAAGCCTACCCAATTTTCAAAGTTGCCCTCAAGAAGAAGTCATAAAGGCAGGTCAAATCAAAGAACATCTCCTACAAGAAGAGTTCAATCAACAGCTCTTGATACTTCAAAAAGGAGACCTTTCCCGTTTCATTCTAGAAGAAGAGGCAGATCTCTAACCAGAGATCTAGAGGAAGATTCCAATCAAGCAGCAAATACAGCTCATATAGTTGTCAATCTTCAGATTCCAACTCCTACAATGGCAAGATAGTTTTCATTTTCACCATTCAACCAAGGAAGCCCATTGGCCTTTTCTCAACATCATGATGTGCCTTTGGTGGCACTTAAGAGTATACCTAATTTCAAAGGTGAAGGGTAGACAACTGCTTTTGAGCACACAAGAGATGTGACCACCATATGTAGCATACACAACATTACTCAAGAAGATGTGGCCACAAAGTTATTAGCAGCCTCTTTAAAAGGTAAGGCTCTAGAATGGTTTAGAAATCTAACTGTTTGTTCTATTACTTCTTGGGATGAGTTAGGGGATGCATTAAGTAAACATTTTGAGGATAAATTAGATAATTTGTCTCTAGTTGAACAGTTAACAACTATTAAGAGACACCCTCAAGAACAAATGACAGATTACAATAGTAGATTCCTTAAAACATGGAATAGAATCCTTGTCTCAGTGAGACCATCAGCTAACCATGCCTTCCCTTACTATTTACAAAGTCTAAATGGTCAAATTTCTATCATGATCTAGTCTATGGGTGGTACTTCTCTACCCCAAGCTTTTGACATAGTTGTCAAGGCTGAAAATTGTTTAATCCAAGCAGGCATGATTGCTAGAAGGTGTCCAATGCCCATTTTCCCTAGCCTTCAACCCATTGCACCTGCCCAAGTACCCCCATTTACCCCTATTCCCACCATATTGGCACCCCAAGCTAGTACTAGCAGCCAAGAGTTAACAACAAGCTTCTCTCAAGAGCTGTAAGAGATAAAGAATAGCCAGCAAAGCGGTCAGCAAGAAATGACTAACTTGTTGCAGACCTTAACTAAATAGGTCAAAAATTTTAAGAAACAAGGTCAAGGAATTAGACCACCATTTTAGACAGAAGGCCAAGGTCCTAATCATTAATATTAGAATCAAGGATAGCCTTATCAATAAAATAGGCCACCATACCAAGGAGGCTATTAAGGACAAAGACAAAGTTTTAATCAGAGACCATTTCAACCATATAACCCTGCACCTCTAAACTCTACAAATCTAGTGAGGGATATGGTTCCTAGCCAAAATAATATGGCTATGGAGAATGAATGGTTTTTTCCTTGTAATCAGCCTCATAATTAGGCTACATGTTCAAATGGATGGATGAACCAACCTCTAATGGTTCAAAATGCCTCACAAGCTCAATTAGAGGCTTCACCTAGTGGGTCAGTCCCTCAACAAGAATCACAAGAGAATGAGACTACTCTCTTTAATTGGGAGCAACTAGACTTCAATGGAGTCAATGATGAGGTTTCTTTTGTTGCCTTTACAAGAGCAAAGAGAAGAGCTCAAGACATGGAGAGAGAAGATTCCAATGCCAAAGCCACTACATTTGCAAAGCCACTACAGCAAGTTGCTCCCATCACACCTAAGGAGACTCCTCTCATTACAAGCAAAGAAGGCCAACATTCCAAAGAGGTGGAGCCCATCATGCCAAAGATACAACAAAGAGTACACACTATGACACCATTCAATATTGTAGACAACATGAAGAAGGTGAATGTCACCATGTCCATGTGGGACTCTTTGGCTCTTCTAGGATAGCTTGAAATCTTGAAGAAAGCCATGATGGAGGTAGCAACTCCTCAACCTACAAAAGAAGCTACAAAGCCAGTGATGGTTAACACTGATAAAGAAAAGGAGGCTCCAAGTAGCAACTCCAAGGCCAATGCCACACAAGGTAGGAACTCAAAGCCACCTCCCTTTTATGTATCTCTAATCATTGGAAAATCTTTAGTACATAATTGTATGGTAGATAGTGGAGCTACTAGCACTATGATGCCCAAGAAAGTAGCTAACCAGTTAGGACTAAAATATGAGCCCTTCCAAAAGAAGGTTACCCAACTTGATGGATCCTCAGTCAATACTATAGGTGTGGCTAAGGATAAAAGTTTAATCTTACATGCTAGTCCTAATTTTTCCATCCTCCTGGATATATATATCATAGATCTCCCTGCATTATTTTCTATATGTCTTTCAAGTGAGTTTACAGCTAAGATAGGAGGTTATTTGTCTTCTGACTAGTCTCACATGTTATTTCATACAAGGTATGGGACCAAGGTCACCATTAAATTAGAATCATTAGCAACACACCATATAGAGCCATATGTGTCTAATGCCATCAATGTAAATTGCCCTATATTTGATGACAGTGACTTCCAAACCATTAGTGAAGCAAGCACAAAGATAGAAAGTATCCCTAACATTCTTCTAGATGAGAGAGCTTAAGAAGCCCAATAAAATCTCATTTGGGATTTTGGTTTGGGAAGTTATTTGATACAAGAGAGTGGAGTCATAGAGCCAAACCTTCTCAAAGAGGATACTGATTAAGAGGATCAGAGCAGCCAGGTTTGGGAACTATTTTTTGATGGAGCTAGAAGTAGACATGGTTTTGGTGGTGGCACTATGCTATTTTTCCCAAAAGGAGAAAAGTATTATACTACCTTTATATTCAATTTCTCCTACACTAGCAACACTGCAAAGTATGAAAGTCTAGTCAATGGACTAGAATGGGCTAGAAAAAGAGGGCTTAAGGCCTTAAAAGTTTATGTTGATAGTGAGTTAGTTTTCAGCCAAGTAAGAGGGATAAGTGCAACCAAAAATGATACCATGAAAGCATACAAGCATAGATTTTGGGATGCAATTGAAGATTTCCATGCTTTCAATATTGTTGCTATCCCTAGAAAGTTAAATCAAAATGTAGATAGGCTAGCTGCTGTTGGATCCCAATATTACATCCCAAATAGCATTTCAAAAGAAGTGGATCAACACCATATCAAAGTGATTTTCAGACCCTCTATTCCTGATAATGATGTCAATTGGCAGGTGTTTGACAATGATGAACAAATTATGCAGTTCTTGTTTGAAGAAGATGTTTTTTCAAATTACAACCAAGATAGGCTATCACAAAACTATGGTGATCAAGTGATACAACTTAAGTCTAATAAGATGCCTAGAGGTCTTGTTACTTTGGAGACTGTCTTCAACAAGGATGATGAAGTCAAGAAAAGAAAAGCTGGCCTAGTAGTCCAACAAGAACATTGTGTTGAACTAGAGTTGGAACCAGGTAAGGGCTTACAATTTGGAAAAGTGAACACTAAATTGGAAAAGTAGGTATACACTCAATTATTCAAAGAGTTTAGTGATATTTTTGCATTGCAATATGAGGATCTCAAATGTTTTGATCCAGTTCTTTCTCAGCACACTATTGAACTAGAACCAAATGCCAAACCAATGAGGAAAAAGCAAAGGCCTATTAATCCCAAGCTTGAGCCACTTATGCATAAAAAAGTGCTCAAATTGATAGAAAGTGGTATCATCTACCCCATTAAACATATTAGTTGGGTTTCCAACCTTGTTCCTATTAGGAAGAAGAATGGGGAGCTGAGGTTATGTGTTGACTTCAGGGATCTTAACAGGGCCTCATTAAAAGATCTCCATCCATTACCCTCTATGGAACAAATCTTACAATGTGTCTCTGGATCTGAGAGATTTTCATTATTGGATGGCTATTTAGGGTACAATCAGATCCTGGTAAATGAAGAGAATGAATATAAGACTACATTTACAACCAAGTGGGGAACCATGGATTATCAAAAGACGCCCTTTGGTTTGTTAAATGCAGGTGCTACATTTCAAAAGGCAATGGATATGGCCTTTAAGAGCCTAATGTAAAAATTTGTGCTGGTCTACTTGGATGGCATAACTGTCTATTCAAAACATGCAGTAGACCACATCAAACATTTGAGAAAGATTTTTGAAAGGTGTAGAGAATTTGGGATATCTCTTAATCCCATGAAATGTGTGTTTGCAGTTCATGAAGGAAAATTATTGGGATATGTAGTATCCAAAGAAGGAATTACAATGGATCCTAAGAGAACTATACCTATCCTAGAGCTACCCCTACCACATAACAAGAAAAGTCTCCAATCTTTCATAGGAAAGATTAATTTTGTTAGGAGGTTCTTGCCTAACATTGGAGATTTACTCAAGCCTTTGACAGCCATGTTAAAGAAGAGTTCAACTTTTAGTTGGACCAAAGAAGGGAAAGTCAATTTCCAAGCTATCAAAGAGGCCCTAATAGAGGCCCCTGCTCTCCTAAACCCAAATTTTAATAAGGATTTTATCCTTTATGCTTATGGAGGTCATGATGCCATATCTACAATGTTGACTCAAGAAAATGTAGATGGATTGGAGTAGCCTATTTCTTTCTTTAGAAAATGTTTAGAGGAATATGAACAGAGATACTCTTTTGTAGAAAGACATGTGCTTGTTGTGGTGAAGAACCTAAAAAGGTTTAGATATTTTTTGACCCACAGTAGGGTACATTTGAAAGTTACTCATCCAAGTGTTAAAGATTTTTTTCTCTCCAAAGACCTAAATGAGAAAAGAGCTGGTTGGATCACCAAGGTGATGGAATATGACATTGATATTCAAACTACCAAGCTGGTTAGAGGAAGAGGTCTATGTCAGCATTTGGTAGAGGATGAAAGTTCAAAGAAATCAGAGCAAATGGATGCATCTTTGGTCATGCATTCTACAGAAGAACGAGCCAAGGCAACAAGCTGGTTGCCTAATATGATCAATTATTTGAAGATGAGACAATTTCTTGTAGGTTTGGATTCAGCACAAAGGAGGTATTGTAGGTTACAATCTATTCCTTTTGTGTTGATTGATGATGTTCTTTTTAGAGAGGATCACAATGGTGTCCTTTTGAGATGCATAGATTCAAAAAAGGTAGCAGATGTCTTATTTGAGTTTCATGATGGACCTTCTGGTGGTCATTTTTCCCCTAGGACTACTACTTTTAAAATCATCAGGGTCAGGTACTATTGGCCATCTATCTTTAAGGATAGTCATGATTATGTGAGAAAATGCATCAAGTGTGCCATGTTTGAAAGAAAAGAAAGGCTTGCAGCCTTACTCCTATAGCAAATCAGAATAGAGCAACCCTTCATGAAGTGGGGCATAGACTTCATTGGCATGATTAATCCTCCATCTAGTGTAGGACATAAATGGATAATTACTACAATTGATTACTTCACCAGATGGACGGAGGCAATTACTTTAAAAGAAGAAAATGAGAGTGTTGTACTGAGTTTTTATGATGACATAGTTCATAGGTTTGGCACTCTTGATTCCATCATTTGAGATAATGCATTGGCATTCACAGGCCTCAAAGTCTTAGAGTGGATAGTCAAGAATGGCATCTATCTGAATACTAGTTCAAATTATTACCCTCAAGGCAATGGCTTAGCAGAATCAACCAATAATAATTTGATTAGAATAATCAAGAAGACTCTTCAAGACAGTTAGAGGGATTGGCATACAAGGCTCAAATATGCCTTATGGTTAGATAGGATTACCCCAAATAAAATCATTGGTAATTCTCCTTACATGTTAGTGTATGGCAAGGAGGCTAAGTTGTCCATTTCAATAGAATTACTAGCTCTAGACTTAGCTACTCAATATGCCCTATTTGATGAAGAGGATCCCTTATAGATCAGATATGCTCAATTGATGGAGTTAGAAAAACTCAAAGGAAGGTCAATGAAAGATATGGAGTTTCATCAGATATAGACAAAGAAGAAATTTGATAGAAGAGCTAGAGTCAGAGACTTCAAGGTTGGGGATGTAGTTCTCAAATGGGATGAATTCAGATCCAGACCTGGCAGGCACACAAAATTTGACTCCTTTTGGAGTGGACCATTTGTAATCATAGAATGCAGGGGCTCCAATGCTTTTCAACTATCAAATATGGAGGGATTCCCCTTACCTATCTCTATGAATGGTTTCCACTTGAAGCCCTATTTTGAAGTTAATCCCTCTCTGTAAACTTTTTAAAATACTTTCTTGCTTTCTAGTTTAATTTCCTGCTTTTCAAAAAGTGCTCTAAGCATAGTTCCAGTTCTATCTCCCTGTGAGAAATTTTGTTCTTGTAATGACCCCATGCCTAATGAATTTGTTAAGGCCACTGGTTTTCCATGTCTAGCAGGCTGACATCCAGTAGAAATCACCAAAATGTTACCATAATTTCCCTGTGCATGCAAATTTGGCTGAAAATCAGCCCCAAGCTTCTATTTTCATCTTGTCTACCATCCTTGAAATTTTCATGGATTTATCCCCTATTCTTTGGCCTCTGCAAATTTTTTATCTCCCTAGTTTGTAGTTGAAAATTTTTAAAAAGTAGCCGTTATATCCAAAAAATTCCAAAAAAGGCCCTAAAACCCTTTGGCCTTTGTTCTAATTTGCAGTTACTTTATTCCGGTCACTTAAGTCATCCAATTTGCACGTGCCTTTATAAGTCCTTCAGTCGCCAAGTCTCTGATTCTTGGTGGTTAACCCCTAAACACTCAATGATTCTACGAGCGGTTATCATTTAAGTTGGCGGTCTTAGTTCAAGCGGCCAGATCAAGATTCTTAATTTGACGGTTGTCGCATGATCTCATAGGGTCAAAATATTCCTTGAGATCTTACGACAATCGTCAATTTCTTTTGCCTACAAAGTCCAATGTGTCAGTGGGACCGATGCCACCTTGTCTTATTTGGCAACTCCTGATTCATCGGCGGTGTCTAATTCAGTAGCTTGTCAGTGGGGCCATCTTCTTTGGTGGGTTAAGTCCTGATTTAATCTTGTGGCTTTCATTATACCTTGGGCTCAAGATGCACGTGTTTTATCATGGTGGTATAGTGACAACTGTAGAACTTACTTTATCACCTAGCTTCTATCAATGGGTCCTGTGTTAGAGACAAATGCTACGTGGATCCATTTTGGTAGCCTATGATTGGCTGAGGTTGCATACAGCTGGAAGGTTATCAGTGGGGCTGGGCCCTTTCAGTATTTTGAGGCTCTGACATCTGTAGAGGATTGACGACTGATGTATCTTCACAAGGGTTTGTGTCAGAGCTCACAATCTTATGACAGCCACCGATCTTAGCTTGTGTAAGAGCTTCCTTTGGTGGGTCCTTATGTGCTGACTTGCTTGAATTTGGTTGGTCTACATGTAGATGACTATATTTTTTATGGGTCCATTGTCAGAGGGGTCTCAAGAGGTAAGGATCTAGCAGTTGGCATAAAAATGTAAGGAATATTCTGGGGCTATGAGATCTTGCGCTAGCCATTAGGTCAGAATCTTGTTTGAGTGGGGTCCATGTTAGAGGGACTTGCCAAGGTGTGTGCCTACGAAGTGGCCAGAGTGAATGAAAGATTTCCAAGTGGCAAGTCTGGGTCCATGTTTGATAGAGTATTTGGCAGTCCCAATGAGTTTCACATGTTTGCTCATTCACAAAATAATTTGGTGGTGCTCCAAACAACTTTGCAATTCAGTGAACACTTTGTTTGCTGAATCTCTAAATAAGTTGGTGGAGGTGGAAAGGATTTTGTGACTTAGAGGAAGTCTTCACTCATGTAGTCACTGAATGACTTAAAGGAGAGAGGCTCAAGGTGGGTCCAAATATGTTGACGTGTAGAAAGGCTCAATTCTCATTGGTCCAAACATGCTGAGATGGATTTTTTATTGTTCAAAGGGTTTTATAAACTATTGTCGGGTTAATCTGAGTCGTTCATCTACCGAGAAGATTTCACATCGATGGCTACATTTTAAAATGACTAGGCTAGCCGTTGATATTCAAATTTAAATATTTCTCTGCGAAGGCTTTGCTAGGGTTTGCATTTTGTGGCCATGCATGACAAATGGGTAGTTGGAATTGAATTCCTTAGGACATGGATGGTTGAGAAGATGATAATTAAACAATCTGATTGTTGGTGCCATGGATTTCATAGGGTACCACATCTTGTTGAAGCTTTAATGAGATTGGTGCCACCTTTTGTAGGGTTAATCATTTTAAACCCAGGTATCATACTAGGATCAGATATGAAGCCTTCATGGCTTAGTGGAGTTGCAGGTGGGTAGATGGATTGAAGTTGTTGTGTCTGCAGAAGGGCTTAGTACAAAATGGACATGCAAAGATGAATATCTGATCGGTTGAGATATTTGTAGAGTTACATTGATGATCAGAAGGACACCTAGGGTTTGATATTTTATTGCAAACCTTTGTAACCCTAGTTAGGTTTTTGACTCCTACCTACGTGCAGTTGAGTATGTATATATTGTTTTAGATCTTTTAAGTGCGGAGGAGTTGGACAATTGGTAGAAGAAAATTCATCTTTTCTTAAAGGCCATCTATGTTATCTTTTCTACCCTCTGGCTCATATAGTTGTATTTCTCCCATTGATGATTCAAATATTGCAGAGGTATTTTGTGACAATCCTTCATGTCCCTATGCTTCCTTGTTTGGATTATCTCTTATTGGACCAAAGTATGTGCATGTTTTCAATATTATTTTAGGGTTCTTGATCCCTCTTGCTTTCTACAATTTTGTGTGTTATTGTGTTTGATCTTATTTAGATGCTCTTGTGGGTATACCTCAGCCCCCTTAATAGTCTTGTCTCAATCCTACAATGAGTTGTAGAAGTGAATGTCTATTTGTAGGTCATAAGTTGTGCCTTATTCTCAGGCCCTCTTATGAAATATTTATGCAAGCCTATTTAGTAAGTTGTGACCTACTAGACCTGAGCTTTTCATTAATTTCATTCCTACATACTGAGATCCAAACCCTAGTTTTGGTGCATCACCTAGTAGGTAGTTTGCTTTCAAGTCATTTCCCTTACAAGCATTCTTTCTATCCCTTTCCCTTCAAAAGTTTACTTTCATGTCTAAAAGCAAATTAGGGTGATTATCCAAGAGGAACCAGCCTAGAACTTGGAGGTCTCATCTCAGTGAACATAGGTCCCACAACCTAGAGATGATTCCCATGTTATACTAGGTTATCAAGACTACAAGAGCTTGAGACAAGGGTGCAAACTTAGTGTATAACACATACTTCTATATTTCATTCATTTTTTATAATATCCTTATGTTAAACATGTCTCTCTCTTCTCAATAATTGGTTTGCATGCAAGGGTTCACTTCTCATTTTTCTTCATTTCGTAAATTATCTTTGATTATTATGTACTTAATCAACAAATATAAGTGGTCAAGCATTAAATATCCTCAATTTCTCAGGAATACAAAGTATCTTTCTCCACACCAATGCTCATATCAAGTACACATGTCTATCATCCAACTTGCAATCACTACAGGGTTGACAGGAAAATAATGTTCATTCTATGAATGAAACATATAAGACTTTCAAGTCCACTTTGTTAAGAGATTTCTCTATTTACAATGGTTAAAATTTAATAGCATTTGATCTGATTACAATATAACTTCAATTGTAGATGTTCAGATCTATATTACACTCAATCAAATCCTCTGATCAGTATAACAATTATTTATCAGCAATAATCAATTACTTACTATCACTCGGTAATAGCTTTCTAAGGCTCGGTAAACTCTGTAGTTCGGTTCTCCTTAACTAGTTTGATCAGGTATACATGAAGCTTGTTCATGCAATAAATTATGTAGTCCTTCTTCTTCTGGCATGAGTTTCATAATGAAACCCTAGTCTCTTAAATAGACAAGTAAACCATTTTCTTTTCCTCCATTAGATTTTTCTGCTTATTCTCCTTCGTCCATTTTGATGCTTAAGCCTTCCTTGATAGTTGTGCCAGTAACACATTTTGATTTCATCCTTTAGATCTTCCTTGAATTATGCTAGTCATTGACCTTCGTAACAAACATTATCTTCATCTTTGATTTTGATGTACTTTATAGCTCATCAATCCTTAATGGCTAAACTAATCATTTAGTTCATTTCTCCTGCTCGGTTAACAAAGAAATGTGTTAGTGAACACAAACTCATTTTATACTGTGCTTGATATACACTACATTTCTCGATGTATACTGTGATACTTCATTAACCGACCACACTACCTTGTGTCTTTCAGCTCTTTTCCTCATCATAGATGAATGAAAAATAATCAAGTCAATAACATAAGGTCATAGACTCACTAGCAAGTTACCCAATGTATTCCTTATCCTCATCTATCATATACATCTTCCTCATATAGATATTTATGTTCTTCATCTCTTTTACTCCTTTTTTACAGATGTTTAGGTATAGTAACTTACAAAACAAGTGTTTTCAAACTAGTTGACATCAATGACAACATATTACTGATTTAATCATATTACATATCTAATCAACAACTTGGTGATCTCTAATCACAGATCTTCAATTAGGTTCTAAATCAGTTTTAGTTCATCAATCTCTCCCTTTGGCATTGATGGAAACTCAAGTAATATGAAATACATGATACACATACCAAACATATATTCTAAAACTCTGTGAACAAATTCTATAAAATCTCTCCCTAGCTTAATATGTTTAATCACTACATTACTCAACAACATTATCAATGCAGCTTGGACATTCTGGAAATATGATCTTTTCAACTCTCAGATTCCTTCTTTTGTTCTTAGTAACTGATCTTCAGTGCTCTCCCTTTCTTTCAGTTTGTCTCTCCCTTACAGTAACTGATCTTCAGTGCTTTCCCTTTCTTTCAGTTTGTCTCTCCCTTAGATAGATGTTTTAGTGTTCTCATCGGTGCATATTGTTTCATATTATTTATCTTTCCCTTTGACAACAATACAAAAGAAACAAATAAACATGCAACTCTATAGTAGCCATGTAACTCTCTGATGTTTGATGCATACTCTGTATCTTTGTATACTGATATGCCAATCTATTCTAGTTCTTCAAACTTTTCACAAACTTAGACATGATCCAAAGTGTGAACTATGTTGCATCAACATGAATGATCTTCTGATAATATTAGGCTGATGCAACATCCAGATCACATTAGTGACCGGTAGATAGGGAATAGACCCCAAGTCTAGTCCTCAAGTATTCAAATGTATCCTTTGGTAGAGGCTTTGTAAATATGTCTGTAAGTTGTTCTTTTGATGTAACAAACTCTAGCTTAACTTTCTTCTCATGTACTTGTTCTCTTAAGTAGTGATACTTGATTGATATATGCTTTGTTTTAGAGTGCATCATTAGATTCTTTGAAATTTTTATTACAGTGGTGTTATCACAATATATAATCACTAGCTCAGTGATTATCTCATTCATACCTTCTAGAAATTTCTTAATAGATGCAATATTTGAACAATTTATAGCAGCAACAACATACTCTACTTCAGCTGTAGACTAAGAAATGAAAGCCTGCTTCTTACTTGTCCATGTAACAAGTCTTTCACCAAAGAAAAATGCTCCTCCGGTGGTACTTTTTCTATCATCCACATTTCCAGCCCAATCAGCATTGGTATAGACTTTGAGTTCAAATTTTCCTTCCTTAGGATACCATAATCTTTTTTTTTCTTTAGGTATCTTAAGATTCTCTTTTTAGCAACCATGTGTGACTCTCTAGGGTTTGCAAAAAATCTAGCAACAATTTCCACAACATGTGCTATGTTTGGTCTACTATGCACTACATACATTAACTTACCAATAATAGATCAGTACAGTGTCTAGTTCACTTCTATAGTTTCATCTTCCTTAGTTAGTTTACATCCAGTAGCCATTGGTGTTCCCATAGGTTTAGCATCTTCTATGACAAATGTCTTCAATATTTCCTTGATATATTTGGATTGTGTGATGAATATACCATCATTCTTCTGAATCACTTGTAGTCCTAGAAAGAACTTAATCTCTCTAAACATAGACATTTCAAATTCACTTCTCATTTCATTAGCAAATGACTTACAAATTTGATCTTGTCCTCAAAAAATAATGTCATCCACAAATATTTCAGCAATAAGAATAGTCCCCTTTCATATACAAATTGTTGTTCTCACTTGTTCTAATAAATCCAATACTTAACAAATAAGTATGTAGCCTCTCATACTAGGCTCTCGGTGCTTGCTTCAAACCATATAAAGCTTTATTTAATCTACATACCATATCTTTCTTTTCTAGATCCACGAACCCTTCAGGTTGGTCTCTGTAGTCTTCTTCTTCAAGTATTCCATTCAGAAATGCTAACTTGACATCCATTTGGTAAAATTTGAACTTTTTGTGTGAAGCATATGAAAGTAACATTTTGACTCCTAATCTAGAAATAGGTGCAAATGTTTCACCATAATCAATTCCTTCCTCCTGTGCATATCCTTTTCATACTAATCTAGATTTATTTCTTGTTACTTCTCCATTTTCATTTTGCGTGTTCCTGAATATCCACTTAGTACTGATAACATTCTTATCTTTAGGTTGGGGTACTAAGGTCTAGGTTTTGTTCTTCTCTACCTGGTCTATTTCCTCTTTCATTGCATTAACCCATTCATCATTTTATAATGCAACTTTTATATTCTTCAGATCATATTCACAAACTAGACATGTACCTTGTCTTGCTTTACTCCTTGTTTTGATGTCATCTTGTCTGTCTCCAATGATTTGTGTCTCAGGATGGTGTCTTCTGACAAAACTTGCTAGTATCTAATTTCTTCTTTCTTGTTCATCCCGTGCAGGTTCATTTTCTTTCTCAGTAGGTCTTTCCTACTTGTCAATTTCTTTTTCCTGTTCCTCAGTATTATTTTCCTGCTGATTGGTTGTCACTGTCTGTTGTTTTGGTAGATACCCAAGTTGTTCAATGTAAGTGAATCTATAGTAGTCCTCAGGTTCCTTTCTATTTTCCTCTACATTCTTATCATCAAACTCATCAACTTGAAAATTAGTACTTTCAATCATTTTATTAATAACTCTGTTCAGACACTTGTATGCTTTACTTTTACTAGAATATCCTAGAAATATCCCTTCTTCACCTTTTGAGTCAAACTTTCCATTTCTTTCATATTTTAGAATAAAACATTTTCTTCCAAAAATCCTAAAATAACTTATAGTGGGTTTGTTTCTAAACCATAACTCATAGGGTGTCTTATTAGTGTCCTTCTTTAGTTGTACTTAGTTTAACACATAGACAGCAGTGCTAACGGCTTCTCTCTAGTATGTTTGAGCAACATTCTTTTCTATCATTAATGTCCTTGTGCAATCAGCAATTGACCTATTCCTCCTTTTAGAAATGCCATTCTGATGGGGTGTCCTCGGTGCAAAGACCTATCTTTTAATACCATGCTCATTACAAAAATTAGTAAATTCATCAGAGATAAATTCATCTCCTTTATCAGATCTTAAGCATTTCAATTTTTTACCAATCTCTTTTTCTACTTTTTCTTTATACCACTTGAACATCTTGAATGCCTTAGATTTTTCTTTTAAGAACATGGTAGTCATCAACCTAGTATAATCATCAACAAAAAGAATAAAATATATGTCTCCATAATAACTTTGAGTTCTCATAGGACCACATAAGTTGGTATGAACCAATTCAAGTATCTTCTTTATTGAATAATATTTTCTTTTAAACTAGACTTAGTCATCTTATCTTTTCAACATTCATGACACATAACATGATTAGGCTTTGACAAGTTAGGCATACCTCTAACTCTTTTCATTTTATTGATCTTAATCATGTTATCAAAATTCAAATGATATAACCTCTTATGCCACAACCATGCATCTTCATCTTTCATCGATAAACAAGAAGATTGATCATTATCAAGATAAAATAGATTACTCTGGATTGTGTACCCATTCCAACAAGTCTTCCTCCATCATCAAATATTTTCACCTTTTTGCTCTCAAAACCAACTCGGTGGCCTAAATTGTTCAGCTATGCCACACTTAGCAAGTTATAGTTTAATTATCTTACCCAACAAGCATTTTCACATTTTAATCTATCATTTATCATCAGGGATCCTTTACCCCTTACCATATAGGGTGCATCATTTCCCATTCTTACAGATCTTCAATTTTAATCTTCAAGATAATCAAATTTTTCTTCATCACCAGTCATGTGATGTGTACAACCACTATCTATAATCCATGTATCATTCTTACTAACCTTAGAGATAAGTTCTGTCTCTACATACCTTTCATCTTCTTCAAAATCATCCTACATTGCCACAAACACTACCTCCACATCATCATCAATGTCGGTATCGATGATATCTTCTTCCTTGACAATGTAGAAAACCTTCTTGCCTTTGTCATTATTGTCTTGGTTATCTCTATTGTAGTGTCGGTAGCCTCTGTTGTATCTTCTCCCATAGCTTCTTTCAGATTGATCTTTGGTTCGATCATCATCTTTCTTGTGTGGACATCTAGTAGCGAGGTGACCAACCTCTTTATAGTTAAAGCATGCTAGAGGTAACTTGCCTCTATATCTTCCTTTTCCTTTATGTAACCTTTTGGCCATAAGAGCTTCAAGTTCATCAAGCTCATCATCAATATTTCTATCACTATCATCCTTATTATTTCTGCTACTAGAGTTACCAATCTTCAGAGAAGTCATGAAATCAGATTTAACATTAGGTACAACACTATTATCATAATTATTTAGTTCAAATGTTGTAAGCTTTCTGATCAGATTATCAAGAGTGAGTGTGTTGTTAGGTGATGACCTATTTTCATGAATTGTAGATATTCTGATGGCATAAATATGCAATAGGGTTCTTAGAATTTTTATTACCATAATGTCTTCATCAATAATTCCATCTGATGCTCTAATAGCATGAACTACCTCTTTTATTATGTTTGTGTACTGCACAATGTTTTCACCTTCTTTCATCTTCATGTCATCGAATCTTCCTCTTAAGCTTTCAGCTCTAGCTCTCTTGACATTCGCATCACCACTATAAATTTGAGCTAGTTTATCCCACATATTCTTAGCAGTATTACATTCCTTGATGTCTTCAAATTCAGCATCTGAACAAGCAGTAGCAATCTCCATCATAGTAACATTATATTCATGCCCGTCCCTTAGTTGATCAAGAGTCAAGGGACTAGTGGGTGGTGTAAGGTATCCATTTACCATCAAATCTAGGGAAGAATTCCAAATTCTAGATATATGCAGCTTCATTCAACTTTTCCATATTGTGAAGTTATCCTTGTTTAGCTTTGGCACTTCCCTCTTAAACATTTTGAGACCTTTGTGCTAAATTCCTTAAAACTCTATTCCAAGCAACCACAAATCTGATACCAATTGTTAGAATAAATGAGAGGGGATTGAATCAGTTATCCACTATCCCAAATCAAAATGTATAATCCAAAAAAAATTACTTAAACTTCTGCAGCTCAGTAACATAAAATACTATACTATTTGTGCATTTACCGATCACCAGTCAAATAACATGTAATGATTACTGATCCAATCTAACATGTAATATGAAAAGTATGATAACAAACAATTACCACAATGAACACATAACACAAAATATTTCACGTGGAAACCCTGTGAAGGGAAAAACCACCTGGGACCGGCAACCCAAAAATGTTCACTCTTCTAAAGTGAGGCTAGTGAAGACCCAACCTTGTTAAAGGTTACAAACACACTATTAGGTGTGACCTTGTTAGAGGATTTTAGACCAATTGTTATCATCCAGCCAAAATTCACTATGGGGTTCACAAGATAACAATGTTCATTCTATGAATGAAACATATAAGACTTTCAAGTCCACTCTGTTAAGAGATTTCCCTGTTTACAATGGTTAAAATGTAATAGTAGTTGATCTGATTATAATACAACTTCAATTGTAAATTTTTAGATCTATATTAAGCTCAATCAAATCCTCTGATCAGTATAAAAATTCTATATCAACAATAATCAATGACTTACTATCACTCGGTAATAGCTTTCTGATGCTCAGTAAACTCTGTAGTTTGGTTCTCCTTAACTAGTTTGATCAGGCATACATGAAGCTTGTTCATGTGATAAATTCTATAGTCCTTCTTCTTCTGGCATGAGTTTCATAATAAAACCCTAGTCTCTTAAATAGACAAGTAAACCATTTTCTTTTCCTCTATTAGATTTTTCCTCTTATTATCCTTCATCCATTTTGCCGCTTAAGCCTTCATCGACAGTTGTGCCAGTAACACATTTTGATTTCATCCTTTAGATCTTCCTTGAATTATGCTAGTCATTGATCTTTGTAACAAACATTATCTCCATTTCTAATTTTGATGTACTTTATAGCTCATCAATCCTTAACAACTAAACTAATCATTTAGTTCCTTTCTCCTGCTCGGTTAACAATGAAATGTGTCAGTGAACACAAACTCAGTTTATACTGTGCTTGGTATAGACTACATTTCTCAATGTATACTGTGATGCTTCATCAACCGAACACACTGCCTTATGTCTTTCAACTCTTTTCCTCATCATAGATGAATGAATCATAATCAATTCAATAACATAAGGTCATAGACTCATCAACAAGTTACCCAATGTATTCCTTATCCTCATCTATCATATACATCTTCCTCGTGTAGATATTTCTATCTTCATCTCTTTTAGTCCTTTTCTATAGATGTTTAGGTATAGTAACTTACAAAATAAGTGTTGTCAAACTAGTTGATATCAATGACAACATTTTACTGATTTAATCATATTACATATCTAATCAACAACTCGGTGATCTCTAATCACATATTTTCAATTAGATTCTAAATCAGTTGTAGTTCATCATATATATATCTGCAATGGAACTAAAATTAAAACCATATATGTATATGTATATGTGTGTATATATATATATATATACATATATATATATATATATATATATATATATATATATATATATATATATATATATATATACATATATATATACATATATATATATACATATATATATATATACATATATATATACATATATATATATACATATATATATACATATATATATATACATATATATATATATATGTATATATGTATATCTATATATATATGTATATATATATGTATATATATATGTATATATATATATATATATATATGTATATATATATATGTATATATATATGTATATATATATATATATATATATATGTATATATATATGTATATATATATGTATATATGTATATGTATATATATATATATATGTATATATATGTGTGTGTGTGTATATATATATATATATATATATATATATGTATATGTATATGTATATGTATATGTATATGTATATGTATATGTATAGGTATAGGTATAGGTATAGGTATAGGTATAGGTATAGGTATAGGTATAGGTATAGATATAGATATAGAATCTAGTTTCTCCTCACTCCCAAGCAACCAAAAATAAAGGCCAACCATATAAAGCACCAAAATACATATTCTACCAAATGAATCTCTTCCTTTATAAGAGAAACTCTTACCTCAATAGGAATTATAAGAGAAGAAGAGAGAAGAAAGATGAGGTTAACTTTCATCACTATACCAAAATAAAACCCCATCTTAATAGGGGGTGCTTCACTTTCAAAGATACCTTGTGAGGAAGAACCCACCAACAAAAATAATTGAGGAAGCATTGGGATTCAACCATAGAAAGAGAAACCCAAAAATCCCAATAAACCCTTAAGTAAAACTAAAAAAATTACTAACGAAACCTTGGAAACTAGAAAACCCTTCCAAATAAATCTAAAGCCATACCAAAACCACAAACAAATAAAATAAATACTAGATACCAACAATGATCAAAGTTAACCCTAAGGACCCAAAATAGAGAAGCCCTAGGAAATCGAAATAATAACACAACCACATGGAATAGAGAATAGGTTACCAAGAGACGAAAGAGAGAGCTTGTACCCAAGATGCACAAAGGCCCCAATAGAAAACCAAACTGAACAAAAATAGAATAAAGAGGCACCCAAGAAACAACCAACACTAAGTAGAATCATGGAAAATTGAAAATAAGTGCCAACACAAACCACCTAGAAAAACAAAGAGAAAGAAGTAGTCAAGAAATAACCTCCAACAATAACAAAGAAGGGAAGCCAAAAATGAAACCCATCAAATACAATGACTCCCCATGCTAAATCTGGCAATGAATAAAAGAAAAAATGTAGCAGAAACAGATAGGAAGGGAAGGAGGGCAGAACATATGAAACCCATACATAACACGATAATAAACAAAAAAACCCTAATACAACCACCTTGAGAAGAAACATAAAGCTAAGAGAAGGAATTAATAATTGATCATTTGAAACTAAACAAAAAATGGTCCTTTGCTCAAAGTCTCCATTTGTGAACAATGCTTGAACCACAATTGCCTCAACATGACCAAAAACCCCAAGCTTGGAATCACTAAAATCGGGACAAACACCACTCCTGCAATCCTTCAAGACAAAAAATTCTACCAAGTGACCACTAAAAGAAAGATAATATCAATTAATACCACTATGTATGTGAGATGTAGTAAAGATACTTAGCTTGTATACTTATGATGTGCATGAGCTAGTCTTCTGTAAGTTTGACAAATGCTCAAGATAAGGAATAGGTGTGTAATCTCTGATATGACCTTCAACTTTATCTGTATATTGGAAAAAATAATGAGTGATAATGATGGTATGTAACTGAAACCTAATGAAAATTTATATCTTTCATTTTTTTGAGACTAAGTTAATATCTATTGAGTTAATTAGGAATCATGGATTAAAGAGAGACTGAACACCTCATCAAGAGGATAGAGTAAAATCCATCTAAGTACAAACTATGAGCCCTATAAATTTGCATGATAGGATACATAGGAAAGATCATCAAGGGGATAACACTTCAAGGTTAAGTCTATGTTTAGGGATAACAATAACTATGGAAGTTGGACACTGTCAAGTGTAAGAATATATTATAAAAATTGATAAAAAGAAAAGCTTCTAGATAAAAACATAAATCATATTTCTTCTAGCCAATAATTTTTTCCTTCTCAGGAATCCTTTCTCTTCCTTCACCATATTTAAAAGATAAGACAATAGATTTACTTAATATATTCATTGACAACAAATAGAAATAAAGGGTCACATACCATTTCTAATGAACCTATTTTTTATTACGCTAAGGTAGTGAGATTTATTCACCAAAAACCAAGATGAAAATGATCTATGAGTCCACATCATGGGCCTTACAATTAAGAGGTTCTCTTTATGCATTAATAAGAGGATTGGAAGACAAACTTTATCTTTACTCTACCTTGTAGGCCTCTGTGTTCATTTACAATTTTTGGGATTTTCATTTAACCCCACTGATTAAAGATTAGGGTTTCTGTTAGTGACCATTCAAAACCTCCTTTTTTTGGTAAAATCCTATTCCTTATGCATTGAATTAGACTTCAATTCTTTCTATTGAAATTTTTCCTGAGTTCCGATTCCAGTATAGAAATATCCTATTCTTCCCCAAAAATATCCTCTATCTAGAAACAAAAGTTTGAAAATACTGAGAGGTAGGAGATAGGTTTGCTGACTATCATTTCTCCATAAAATAAGATTTGCATCCTTCCTCGCTTATTATAAAATTGTAGCCTTATCAAGCTAATTTTTTTTTTTAGAAACCCACCAAAGAATATGAGAAGGGAATACCAAAAGGATATGAATGAGGAAAAATTCATTGATTGCATTTGGTTAGCACTATTACATATAGCAAAATGTATTTTATGGTAGTTATGATGATAAACTGTTAGCCAACTCTCTCCTATTGGAAGAAATAATAACAATCATTCAAATGTCAATAGCGATATGATTGTTACCCTAATTTCCATATACATGCAAATTTGGCCAAGACCTATTCCAAAATCTTAGTTTTCACCTTGCCAGGTGCCCCAAAAAATTTCATGGGTTTATCTATTCTCCCTTGGTCTCTGCAACTTTTTTAGGCCTCTGGCTAGGTGCAAAACCCTTAAAATTCAAAAAGTAGTCGTTGGTGCTCAATTAACCCTAAGCCCCTAAGCCTTCCTTTTATTTTCATGTTAATTTATTAGCCACTTAAAGATCCCAATACCCACATGTGCTTTATTTTCCTTCGATCACTCATTCTCTAAGTCTTTCGGCAGTTATCTTTTCCTTTCGGTGATTTAGCGACTACAACATTCCTCTTAGTCACGTATTATCAGGTGGTTACCTTTTCCCAACTAGTGACTCAGTGAAATGGTTAACCTCTCTTCAATCATGTAGTCACTAAGTGTTTGGTAGTCTCAGCTTGCAAGGGTCCCAGTTCTACAGGATCTAACGATTGTCATGAGTTCATGAGGCTTTGTGTCAGAGCATGTGATCTCGCAATAGCTGTCGATCTTCCCCCTTTTCTTAGCACTTCATGCCTTTGTGGGTCCATTGCCATGGTGTCCTATGTGGAGGTATTTCATTGGTTGAAAGGAGATTACTTGTAATTTTTTAGTGGGCCCAGTTTTCAATCCTCTTTTGATCGATGGCTGGTGTGTTTTCTCATGAAAAATGTCAGAAGCTTACGAACTTAAGACTGCCATTGATTCCTCCTGGTCACATAAATATTCATTCAGGTGGGTCCACTGCTACATGTATACAGATGGTGACTTCTGATTGGTCGACATAATGGTGATTAGGCATATGTCAGTGGGGCCATGTCGAAATGCCTACAGAAATGTCAGAAGCATAGAGATCGATGACAGGCATGTATTCTCATGAATGGTGTCAGAGCCATGAGATTTTATGCTAGCTGTCCATTTTTCCAAGTGTTCCAGCCTCTGTCAAGTGGGTCTGATGCCAGGTCAAAGTTATTTGGAGGTTTGTGATTGGTTACCACGTGCTGATGAGGACTTCCAGGTGGACTGATGTGTCAGTGGGGTCACAGTTTAATGTAGATCTACAACAAGCATATGATCTGAAGGAATATTCAAAGGGTGTGAGATCTTGTGCCCAACATTGGATTAGATCTTGTCTTAAGTGGGTCCAATGTTAGGGAGGTGCCGAGGTGTTTGCTGATGAGGTGAACATAATGAATAGGAGAGTGCCATGTGGTAGTCTGGGCCTAGGGTTAGTAAAGTATTAGGTGACTCAGTGATTGAAGGATTCTTGTGTTTCCTTAATGGAACCAGGGTTAGTTAAAAGACCCAGTGATTCAGCAAAATGCCTTATTTTCTGAATCACCTAATTGGACTAGGGTAACGCTATGGATTTCATGACTTAGAAATGGGTCTTTTTTCATGTAGTCACTAAATGACTTAATGGAATAAGGCTTGAAGTGGGTCCAAGCATGATGACGTGCTCGATGCTCATTGGTCAAGACTTCTTGATGTGGACTCAAACTTTTAAGGGGTTTTGTGACCATTTCAAGATAGATCTGAGCCATTCATCTGCCAAGAAACAAGGAATATCAATGGTCACATTTTAAAATGACCAGCTAGCTTTTAGGTTTTCAAATTCAAATGTGTCTAGGAGGGTTTTCACTAGTATTTGATTTGTAGGCCGCAAGTGGCAAGGTAGCTTAGAAAATTTATGTCTCCAGGACATTTGCAGTTGAAGAAAGATGATGGGAATATCTGGGCGGTTGTCATGGGTCATTTCTTGTCTCAGAAAGGTACCAATTATGCATTCATGTCAAGAATTTTGCAAAAAATTAGATAAGTCTAGATTGCTTGTTTGCCAGTTGATGTAGTACAGGGATGGGCACACAAACTTGAGGTCTGATCAGCCATAATTTTGTAGTTGATTGAGCTAAGGTTTGATTATTGTATTGTAAAACTATGTAACCCTAGTTAGGTCTTTTTGACTCCTGCCTGCATGTAATTGAGTATGCATATAATGTTTTTGGAGCTTTTGAAGCTCAGAGTTCACATTTTGTAAAGAGAAAAAATATCTTTTCTTAGAAGGCTATCTGTGACATCTTTCTATCCTCTAGTTTTCTACATTCTGTAACTTCCCATTGATAATTCAGATATCAAAGATATTTTGTGACATTTCTCATGTCCCCATGCCTTCTTGTGTGAGTTATCTCTTAATGAATTCAATATTTATATGTTTCTCAGTGATATCTTAGGGTTCTTGGTCCCTCTTTCTTTCTACAATTTTGTGTATTCTTGTGGATGATTTGATGTGAATGCTTTTGTGGGTATATTACAACCCCTTAATAGTCTTGTCTCATTCCTATACCCAGTTGCAAAGGTGAATGTTTGTTTGCAGGTCATAGATTGTTGCCTAATCCAAAGAGTGTTATTGTTTGTGAAAGAATCTCTCTTTCCCTGAATACCCTCTTTTATTTGTAGACCCTTCCATGAAACACTTATGCAAGCCTATTCATTAAGTCATGATCTCCTAGACCTAAGTTTGTTCATTGAATCCATCTTTTATACTGCAATTCATACCATCATTTTGGTGCATCACCTAGTAGGTAGTTTGCTTTTAGTCATTTCCCTTTCTAAGCATTCTTTCTATCCCTTTCCCTCAAAAGATTTACTTTTTTGTCAAGAAGCAAATTAAGGTGATTATCCAAGAGGAACCAGCCTAGAACCTAGAGGTCTCATCTCAGTTAGCAAAGGTCCCACAACCTAGAGATGATTCCCATGTTATACTAGGTTATCAAGACTATGAGAGCTTGAGACAAAGGTGCAAACTTAGTGTATAACAATTCTTGCACGCTCGGTGGGACTACACAAGAAGTTCATTGTTGAAGATTATGTTATCTCTGATATACAGATTGCATAATACAGGCTTTTAGGAGTTTTTCTATGAAGTATATCTGGCAACTCCACTGATTTCAAAGATCCAGGCCAACCTTGTTTAAGGTTTATGAGAAAGATTGAGACTAGGAGCTCAAAGCCTACTCAATTTTTAGAGTTTCCCTCAAGGAGAAGTCATAAAGGTAGGTCAACTCAAAGAACATCCTCTACAAGGAGAGTTCAATCAACACCTCCTGATACTTTAGAGAGGAGACCTTTTCACTTTCATTTTAGAAGAAGAGGCAACTCTCTAACTAGAGATCTAGATGAAGATTCAAATCCAACAACAAATACAGCTCACATAGTTGTTAATCTTCAAATTCCAACTCCTACAATGGCTAGGAAGTTTGCCTTTGCACCATTCAACCAAGGGAGTCCATTAGCCTTTTCTCAACATCATGATGTGCCCTTGGTGGCACTTAAGAGCATACCTAATTTCACAAGAGAAGGGTAGACAACTAATTTTGAGCACATAAGAGATGTGACCACCATCTGCAGCATACACAACATAACTCAAGAGGATGTGGTGACAAAATTATTAGAAGCCTCTCTAAAAGGTAAGGCTCTTGAATGGTTTAGAACTCTAACTGTTGGTTTTATTACTTCATGGGATGAATTAGGGGATGCATTAAGAAAGCATTTTGAGGATAAATCTGATAACTTGTCTCTAGCTGAGTAGTTAAAAACTATCAAGAGAGACCCTCAAGAGAAAATGACAAATTACAATAGTAGATTCCTCAAAACATGGAATAGAATTCTAGTCTCTATGAGACCATCAGCTGACTGTGCTTTCCTGTACTATTTGCAAACTTTGAATGGTCAAATTTATGTCATGATCCAGTCTATGGGTGGTACTTCTTTACCCCAAGCCTTTGACATAGCTGTCAGGGCTGAAAATTGTTTAATCCAAGCAGGCATGATACAAAGAAGGCCTCCAATGCCCATTTTCCCTAGCCTTCAACCCATTGCACCTACTCAAGTACCCCCATTTATCCCTATTCCCACCATATTAGCACCTTAGGCTAGTACTAGTGGTCAGGAGCCAACAACTAGTTTCTCTCAAGAGTTACAAGAAATAAAGAGTAGTCAACAAACTAGTTTACAAGAAATGACAAATTTGTTGCAGACCTTGACTAAAGAGGTCACAAATCTAAAGAAACAAGGTCAAGGAATCAGACCACCCTTTTAGCCACAAGGCCAAGGTCCTAACCAGCAATATCAAAATTAGGGACAACCTTATCAGCAAAATAGGCCACCATACCAAGGAGGCTACCAAGGACAAAGACAAAGTTTTAATCAAAGACCATTCCAACCATATAACCCCGCACCTCTGAATTCTACAAATATAGTGAGGGATATGGTTCCTAGTCAAAATAATATGGCTATGGATAATGAGTGGTGTTTTCTTTGTAATCAGCCTCACAATCAGGCTACATGTTCAAATGGATGGATGAACCAAGCTCTAAGGGTTTAGAATGCCTCCCAAGCTCAATCAAAGGCTTCGTCCAGTGGGTCAATGCCTCAACAAGAATCACAAGAGAATGAGACTACTCTCTTTAATTGGGAACAACTAGGCTCTAATGGAGTCAATGATGAAGTTACTTTTTTTGCCTATACAAGAGCAAAGAGAAGAGCTCAAGACATGGAGAGAGAAGATTCCAATGCCAAAGCCACTACATCTATAGAGCCACTACAGTAGGTCAACCCCATCACACCTAAGGAGGCTCCTATCATTACAAGAAAGGAAGGCCAATAGTCTAAAGAGGTGGAGCCCATCATAGTGAAAGCACAACAAAGAGTACCTAAAATTTTGAAGAAGGCCATGATAGAAGTAGCAACTCCTCAACCTGCAAAAGAAGCTGCAAGGCTAGTGTTGGTTAACACTGATCAAGAAAAGGAGGCTCCAAGTAGCAACTCCAAAGGAAATGCCACACAAGGTAGGAACTCAAAGCCACCTCATTTTTATGTATCTTTAATCATTAGAAAATTTTTAGTACATAATTGTATGGTAGATAGTGGAGCTACTAGCACTGTAATGCCCAAGAAGGTAGCTGACCAATTAGGACTAAAATATGAACCCTTCCAAAAGAAGGTTACCCAATTTGATGGATCCTTAGTCAATACTATAGGTGTGGCCAAGGATACCAATCTGATCCTTCATGCTAGTCCTAATCTTTCCATCCTCCTTGATATATATATCATAGATCTCCTTGCATTATTTGCCATCTATCTTTCAAGAGAGTTTACAGCCATTATAGGAGGTTATCTATCTTCTGATTGGTCTCACATGTTATTTCATACAAGGTATGGGACCAAGGTCACCATTAAGTTAGAACCATTGGTAGCACACCATATAGAGCCATATGTGTCCAATACCATCAATGTAAATTGCCCTATATTTGATGACAGTGACTTCCAAACCATTAGTGAAGCAAGCAAAAAGATAGAAAGTATCCCTGATATTTTTTAGATGAAAGAGCTTCAGAGGCCTAAGAAAATCTAATTTAGGACTTTGGTTTGGGAAGTTATTTAATAGAAGAAAGTGGAGTTATAGAGCCAAGCCTTCTCAAGGAAGACACTGATTCAGAGGATCAGAATAATCAGGTTTGGGAACTATTTTTTGATGGAGCTAGAAGTAGACATGGTTCTGGTGGTGGTGCTATGCTAGTATCCCCAAAAGGTATTACACTACCTTTAGATTTAGTTTCTCCTACACTAGCAATATTGTAGAATATGAAAGTCTAGTCAATGGACTAGAGTGGGTTAGAAAAAGAGGGCTTAAAGCCTTAAAAGTTTATGGTGACAGTGAGTTAGTTGTCATCCAAGTAAGAGGGATAAGTGCAACCAAGAATGACACTTTGAAAGCATACAAGCATAGATTTTGGGATGCAATTGAAGATTTCCATGCTTTCAATATTGTTGCTATCCCTAGGAAGTTAAATCAAAATGTAGATAGGTTAGCTCTTGTTGGATCTCAATATGACATTCCAAATAGTGTTTCAAAAGAAATAGATCAACAACATATCAAAGTGATTTTCAGATCCTCTATTCCTAATAACAATGTCAATTGGCAGGTGTTTGACAACGATGAACAAATTTTACATTTCTTGTTTGAAGAAGATGTTTTTTTGAAACACAATCAAGATAGGTTATCACTAAATTATGGTGATCAAGTGATACAACTTGAGTCCATTAAGATGCCTAGAGGTCTTGTTACATTAGAGACTATCTTCAACAAGCATGACAAAGTTAAGAAAAATAAAGCTAGCCTGGTAGTCCAACAAGAACATTGTGTTGAATTAGAGTTGGAACCAAGTAAGAGCCTACAATTTGGAAAAGTGAACACTGAATTGGAGAAGCAAGCTTACACTCAGTTATTCAAAGAATTTAGTGATGTTTTTGCATGGAAATATGAGGACCTCAAAGGTTTTGATCCTGCCCTTGCTCAGCACACTATTGAATTAGAACCAAATGCCAAACCAATGAGGTAGAAGAAAAGGCCTATTAATCCTAAGCTTGAGCCACTTGTGCATAAGGAAGTGCTCAAATTAATAGAAAGTGGTATCATCTACCCCATTAAGCATACTAGTTGGGTTTCCAACCTTGTTCCTGTCAGGAAGAAGAATGGGGAGCTAAGGGTATGTGTTGACTTCAGGGATCTTAACAGGGCCTCTCTAAAGGACCACCATCCACTACCCTCCATGGAACAAATCCTACAATGTATCTCTAGATCTAAGAGATTTTCATTATTAGATGGCTATTTAGGATACAATCAAATCCTGGTTAATGATAAGGATCAATAGAAGACTGCATTTACAACCAAGTGGGAAACCATGGCTTATCAAAAGATGCCCTTTGGTTTGTCAAATGCAGGTGCTACATTTGAAAAGGCAATGGATATGGCCTTTAAGAGCCTAATGTACAAGTTTGTACTGGTCTACTTAGATGACATAACTTTCTATTCTAAGCATGTAGTAGATCACATTAAACATTTGAGGAAGAGCTTTGAAAGGTGTAGAGAATTTGGTTCAAGGCTGCAAATGATCCAGAAGCCTTTGGAAAGTCAGAGAATGAGGTCTTTGATGATTTATTGTTATAGATTGTAGAAGTAGAGAAAGAGTGGAATGAATTGATTGTAGACTCCTCTCCCATGCCATCAAACCTATGATTTAGGTGTCATTGTGGTGTGTATGATGAGCATTGCAATGGGAAGACATCAATTTGTTAAAGGGGGTGGTTACTGTTGGAGACTTGCCAGCAGGTCAGTACTGACTGTATGTTTGTCATTGATGAAAACATATGGAAAGTAACATGCATGGAAGTCTTATATAGTAAGCTTTTTGTATATTTATCATGGACATGATATCATGGGTGCTGAGGCTAACTATTAGTACAGACAGTTATATTGTAGTTGGTGTCAACAGTGTTCCTAACAGAGTAACATACAATGTTCTGTGCATGGTTGTCCATAGAGTTATCATGGAGCCTTGTGCACTTGGATTTATGTTAGATTCATGCTATTGATGTTAAGTTTATGGATGCGTGGTTTGATGATGAATGCAAGTAAAGTTATGCAGTCTTTATTTGACTGTAGCAGTTTCTTATGTTTGTTTAGAAGAGCCAATAGAGATTTTATTGGTTCTTTAGTTGCACCTATCTTGAGGGTATGCACCCTTGGAGTTAATCTTGGAGAAGTGTTATTGATGTTTAGTTAAGAGTGCTTGAGTTAATTAAGCTTACAAAGAAAGATCCAGTTATTTTGGTAGAGTCGACAATGTGTAGCGCGCATCTACATTTATTTTATTAGATAGGTCCTAGATTGTGTTGTGTGCATAATAGAGCTGACATAATGTTTATTGGAGTTTGTTATGGTTTCTCTAATATGATTTCAAGGTGGTTCTAACAAGCTGACTTGATTATATCATCTAGAGGATAGATGTTTATAGGTAGTCAATTGTGATTGCTAAAGTGTGGTTCATGGCTGATTAAGCAGAGCAGAGTAGAGTGTGTGAAGTGTTGAGCCGTCAGAAGAAGCTCTATGTGACCAAGTAAAGTATTTGTGCTATTCATTGGAATTGATCCAGACATCAAGTCAAAGTGCAATTCACCAAGATCCTGATATAGTGTATATCTGTTATTTGAAAGGTTGTATCCTTCACCCATTTGAGTAGTGAGATCTCAGATAGTGCATCCTCTCCCCTAAAATGGACAATTGTAAAAGACTCCTAATAGGGTTTTGACCCTTTACCAGGTCTACTATACTTAATATATTGTAAGGCTACTCCTAATAGGGTAAAGAATCTTCTAACAAGGATCATTATACACTAGTACATAATATTAGTCGGTATCAAGTCCCACCGGGGTTTCTAGCTATTTAGGTTTCCCTGTAACCAAAACATTTGTGTTGTGTTCATGTGTTCTTTCATTGTGTTTATGCTTTATGTTTAAGTATACTTAATTGGATGAAGAATTGAATCTTGTAGATAATTGATTCACCCCTCACCTCTTAGTTATCTCTTGGGACTATTCCTAACAATTGGTATCAGAGCCAAGTGCCTGAGAGAGAAAGTTTAATAGCTTGAGGTTGATCAGATGGCATACTTTAGGAAAGAGAGTCCTAAGTTTGATGGAGAAAATTATCTTGATAGGAAGAACAAGATGGTGACTCATTTACAGTGCATTGCATTTAAAGTTTTTGATGTGACTATCAAGGCAGCTACGATACCTACCCTAGAAGACCTTGCACAAGAAGATTCCACTGATGGACAAAAGGAATTGTTTCATCATAATGTTATTACTAAAGAAGCCCTTATCAGCACCCTATTTGATGGAGAGTTTTCAAAAATAAAAAAAGGTGGATACAGCCCACAAAATATGGAAGCATCTTGAAGACATATTTGAAGGAGACAAACAAGAAAAGGATTCGTGTAGAAAGACTTGGAGGAAAAGATATAATGCATTAGAGATGCTACCTTAGGAAAACATCATATCTTACAATCAAAGGATAAATGAAGTAGTTCCTAGAATCAAAAACAATGGTGGAGAGATTTTAGAGGAGGACATTATGGACAAATTGATGACTACTCTTACTCCAGAATATGAAAGCAAGATCAAAATCCTTGATGAGACCGTGCAACTTACATCAAATTTCAAGAGAGAGACTTTGATCAGCAAACTCTCTGCTTTTGAGATCTCAAGATAGAAGTCAGAACCAAAGAGTGAAACAACCTTCAAAGCAACAGTCCAAGGTAAGAAATTTGCAAACACTTCTAGTAATTTTGATGATGATGATGAAGAGAAAAATCTAGAGGATTTCATTGCTATGATTGCTAAAAAAGAAAAGAAAGGAAAATGAAAATATGAAGGTCAATTACCATTTAAGTGCTTTTCATGTAATAAGATTGGTCACTTTGCATCTAAGTGTCCTACCAGAACTAGAAAGTTCAAAAAGGATTACAAGGCTAAGTATTCTAATGAATGCTACTATGCCGAAGATGGTGTATCAGATGATGAATCTGGTGAAGAAGAAATTGGATTCATTGCTATTGTAGATAAGATGAATAATAAGATAGCTCATGAAGATAAGAAAGGAAATCAAGAACTTTCTTTGATTTCACAAGTTGATATAAGGATATTTTGGATTATAGACAGTGGTTGTTCACATCACATGACTGGTGATAAAGGTAGGTTTATTCATTTGGATAAATAAGATGGAGGTATGGTCAGATTTGGAGATAAAACTCCTAAACCAATAGTTGGTAGAGGAGCCATCACTTTGGATGGAAAGAACAATACTGATGATGTTCTTTATGTTGATGGTTTGAAACATAACCTTCTCAATGTTGGTCAATTACTTGGAAAAGGCTATCAGTTGGAGTTCAAAGGTGATAAATGAATCATTAACAATAAGGATAGTGTTATGATTGCATCAGGCTCAAAGAAAAGAGGTAATGTGTTTCAACTCAATTCAGAAGCAAGTTATTTTTTTTTTCTAAAATTGATGATAGTTGGTTGTGGCATAAGAGACTGTGTCATATCAATTTTGATAACATAGTAAAGATAAGCAATGTAAAAGTAGTAAGAGATCTACCTAGTATAGAAAAATTAGTTGATACTATATGCAGGAAATGTGTGATGGGAAAGCATGTGAGAAATTCATTTAGGAGAAATCATAATTTAGAAGAGAACAAGTTGGATCTGATTCATACAGATCTATGTGGTCCGACTCAAAAAAGATCATACTATGGTGAAAGGTACTCCATTTTATTTGTTGATGATTATACTAGAATGATGTGGGTTATGTTCTTAAAAGATAAGTCAGAAGCATTTGAAAAGTTCAAAATATTCAAAGCTAAGGTTGAGAATGAATCTGGACTAAAGATAAAGTGTTTGAGATTGGATAGAGGAGGAGAATTCACCTTTGACATATTCTATGAGTACTGTGAAGAACATGGCATAAAGAGATAGTTAAGTTCCCCTAGAACTCCTCAACAAAATGGAATTATAGAAAGAAGAAATAGGATCATTCTTGATATAGTGTACACCATTATGATAGAAGGAAAAGTTGCACACACTTATTGGAGAGATGTGGTCAATACAACAGTCTATACCATCAATAGAATTCAATTGAGGCCAAGAACTGACAAAACACCATATGAGCTATGGTTTGGTAACGTTCCCATAGTAAAATACTTCAAAATCTTTGGAAGCAAGTACTACATCAAGAGGGATGAAACAGTAGGAAAGTTTGATGCAAGAAGTGATGAAGGTATTTTTCATGGTTACTCTACTAAAAGTAAAGCTTATAGATGTTTCAATTCAAGGTTGAAGAAGATCATTGAAAGTGTTAATGTAAAGATTGATGAAAAGTTTATGATTCAAGAAAGATATTATGATTACTCACCCATGATTGAGGAAGAACCTAGACCCTCTACTAGTCACATAGTTATTGAAGAAATATTTGATAGTATTGATGTGTTATTCAATAACCTTGAGACAAGAAAAGA